>JANRGW010021729.1:0-28763 GCA_024733675.1 Psilopsiagon aymara
GAGGCCTCCAACGTTCCCGGCGTGCCCCGCGCCCACCATAGAGCGGAGGGCGGGCCCCGCCGCTCTCTTGCTCTCTCTCTTTCCCGGCGCCGCACCGCACCGCGCCGTGCTGTACCGTGTGTGGGAGGCGGCGCGGCCGCGGCGACATGGCGGGCGTGGGGCAGGCGGGTAGTGCCGCCGCCGAGGCGGAGCAGCACCTCAACGGCGAGCTGCCCCCGGAGCCTGAGGACAAGGACGGCGCGGAGGGCGGCCCGGCGGGGCTCGGCGCGGAGGACGGTGCCAAGAAGAAGCGCAAGAAGAAGAAGAAGGGCAAAGCGGGCCCCGCGGGTAGGGGCCGCGCCACGCCGCGCTGGGACCCTCCGCTGACAGGGCTGTTGTGCGGCCTGAGGGGGTTGCAACCCGGCAGAACGGGCCTTGCACGCGGCAGCGGGAGCCTGTGGGTGGCGAAAGGGTCCTGCCGTAATGGGCGCCGCCGTCTCTGCCCGCGGCGGCTGTGTGGGCTCAGAGGGATCCGTGGCCGAAGGAGGGGCTGGCGGGGCCGAGAGAATGCTGCGGCCGTTGCTGCTGCCGTTCAGCACCGGAGGAGCTGGGGCGAGAGAAGTTCTCCCCGTTCCCGTGCACGTAGAAGTTACCCTTTCTCTTCTCCCCTCCTATGCCCTGGGGGGGGGGGGGGGGGAAGGGCGTAAGACGGCTTCTGTAAAAGTCATCGCGCATGATGGAGTCTCGGTACTCCTCCCTGCCTCTCTTGAGAGGGCTGGAGCAAGTCTGGGCAACTAGTGTAGAGAAACTACGGATGGATTTGTTTTAGCATGCTAGCAGCTTGTGATGATCGTGCTGTGCCTTTATAATTATCTACTTCACACCCGTATTATCTCACAAGCGCACGCGGCTGCCGTGGCAGAAGGTATTTGTTATCCAGGCAGAAAAAAGTAATCGGAAGCGTCTGGGTAATGCTGCCTTTATGGACAGGTTTCAGTAACAGTACCTGTCAGTAATGCACTACAATCTTAAACAGCGGGTCTGCTTTAAAAATGAAAAAACCCATCATGTGTTCAGGTCGCTATAGGCTGACTGCAGCATAATAGTTTAAAAGTTTGGGGGACTATTGTTTACTAATATGGAAAGTCCCTTTTACTGTAAGTCATACTTTAATTTTACAAACAGGACAAGAAACAGATAAAGAAGTGGAAGGTGCTCTTGATGACGTAGCAAAACAATTGGATAAGCAAGCACTGGAGGAGAAAGAAAAAGATGAGGATGATGAAGGCAAGTGTAGCATCTTTTCCCTTGATATTTCCAGTTTCAGCTTCTTCCTAGACTTCCACTTAAACCTTTCACAGATGCCTTTTTTGTTTGTTTTCTTCCCACATGGGAGAGGCGAGATGCAACTATATATACTTTTCACTTTTTTGGCAACAGTTTAGCTGTCTCACATGCATATGCATTAAAAAAATAGTAGGTATAAAAGCTTTGTTAATTCTCCTTCTTTTTAAGGATCTTCCTACTGAAGGGAAGTGTTTAGTTTAAGGTAAGGTAAGCTATAAATCATCCTCACTCAGGTTACCATGGTCAGTATCAATTTGTGTTCCAAATGATGTCTCTTATTCTTGGCCTTGAACAAAATATACAGAAAAAACTTTAAAGGAACATTTCAATTAATAGAAGGTCTTAGAGTCTTAACCTGTGACTTGAAATATGTTCATTCATAGTCCTCATTTTTCATTAAAACTGAACTGGGGAGAGATTAATATGTAAGGAAGGCATACACCTTCTGTGTTGCTTGTAGTGTGCAGCTGGTGTTCTAAGCAGGTGCTTTGGAAGTGCCCAGTATTGCAGTCCAGGCTGGATTCATCTTTTCTGTAGGAATGTCAGATGAAGATTCTGTATTTACTTTGTTTTGGTGGATGGTAGGAATGGATATTTAAGAAAATACATTTATTTTAAGTAATTTAGTTTCCTTCTTGTGAATTAGCATTTAAAGTTGGCTGAGCCACCCTAAAGTGTTTCTTATTGTTCTGCTAAGAAGTCTTTTTAGCTGACTATTGCTGTAGCTAGTAATTCCAGAATTTAATAAATGAGGTATAGAATTAAAAACCAAAACAAAAACAAAAAAACCCAACCAACCAAATTGTAGTGGGATTGATTTATATATAGCATTCAGTTTTATGCAGTTGCTTTCTCCAGAAGTATATTCTGGTGCTTTATTTGTTTTGTGATATATTTCAGGTTATGGAGTTCAAGTGTAATTAATACAATGTGTGCTTTGCCATCACTGCAGCTGGAGTAAGAAGTATTGAGGAGGATAGTGAAAAATTTATACCATAAAAAGAATTCTTTGAAAGTTATTAGAATAGTTATAGGTCCATCTCAGGAGAAATAACATTTTTAGTTGTAGATTAAGTCTTGTGCTCTTTTAACCTTTTTACAGTATTAGCAATTGCTATTACAGTATTAGAAACTATAAAAAAAAAAGTGGTGCTGTCACTGAAAAAATAATCTTCCTTTTTTTCCACACATTGGACTTGGATATGTTCTTAGAAAAACAGTGATAATTTTAACAGCAATAAGTAAAAATTGCTGTAAGGATTTTTTTTTTTTGTGCAACTGTCTATTCTTTCTTGTATTGGTTCGTACCACTTGCCATCTTAATTGTGTAGTTTCAGAGGTGTTGCTTGAGATGTGGTTCTGCATTAGATTAAAACAACAAAATACCTACACCTCCACACATCCCGCTTTTTTTTTAAACTTGATAAGCCTGTAACTGAGTTGTTTCAAAGATGTGACTGTATGCCTTTTGAAATCTGAGAGTTTAGGAAAGACTCCTCAGATTTCCATTGCAGTGTTAAAGCATGCTGGTTGATAACATTTTTACCTGATATTAAGCTTAGTTATTAAACAGCTGTATCAAAATGGCATAAGGTTTGGCTTCAGTTTTGCAAAGATCTGAAATTGCTGTTCTAGTGCGTATTTTTTTCATTACCAGCTAAATAACCTGAAGACAAACAGGGAATTGCTAAGATGCAGTTGTTATGTTTCTGGCAGCACAGTTAGTCTGCAGCAGTTTCAAGGACACAAAAGTGTAGGCCTGGCTAGTTTGGCTTGCAGTCGGCAGCTTCATGTGCAGTGGTATATGAAAAATCCACAATGAGCACATAGTAACAGCAACAATGTTTAAGAAATGCTATACTTTTTTTTCTTTCTTTTTCTGTTTAGGCCCAGTGTTATGGAAAAAAATAAAGCAAAATATGACTCGGTGAATGAACTGGAGTCACTTCTAACTCATTTCTTGATGAATAGTTTGAGCACAGTTCAAGGTCAAGAGAAATGTGGCAAAGTTACCACATTTTAAGGAATTTTATATGCAATGCCAAGGGTTTTTTGGCTGCCTATGGAATATGGATTGATGGAGAATCTGGTAGGCTGGACTATGTTGTAGTTACAAAGTACTTTCAATTTTTATTTTTTTTTTACTGTTTTTGCAATAATTTAAATAAAGATCCTTAATGTCAAAATGAGTTGTGCTGGGGCAGCGGTGAGACATTACTGAAATTTGCCCCAGCTGCAGGATTACAGCATTCACCGTGGCATAAAAAGTACACATGACACTGACCATCATGAGAGGCTTGAAATCTAGTGACTGGAACAACTGGTCAGTGTTATGGTTAGGTTTTGGTTTTGTGTAAGTGAGGAAATACAAGTTTCTGTATAAATAAATTCAAAATGGTAATGCTTTGACTGGATTCCAAAAGTTCTTTCAGTTTTACTTTTTGCTTTAGATAAAAATGAATGTTGTAAGTGTAGATGACTGGTATTTATCCATTTTGAAATTAACTTGTGTTTAGGTCCAGAAGGTTTAATTAAATGGTATCACATTAGATAAATACTTCATTGTTTATAAAGCGTTAGATGTAGCCAAATGTGAAATCCACAGCGTTATTGTTAACTCTCAAATATGATGGTAACGTGGTGTGGATGGTTCTTGCAGTGTTCTGTGAAAGCCTCTGCTGGTGCCTCCCACATGCAGTGGTTTTGCTCTGTGCTGGTTGTGACTTTCCCTGTTATCTCCAGATAAAACTTACCCTGAGCTAAGTGCTGTCATCTTTACTTGTTTGGGTTTTTTATCTTTCCAGATACATTATCTTTCCAGATAGCTAAAGCATCAGAAGATGGGTTTGAAGCAGTAGTTCCTAGCTTTTTGCTAGCTGTTGTCTAACAGTTCTCTCTCACACCCTCCTCCGACCTCAGGCATCTTGTTGAATTGAGAAGAGAAGAATTTGAAGTAGGACTTTCTGAAAGTAGGACTTTCTGAAAACTCTTCCCTGAGCTGCTTTTTTTTTTTTTTTTTTTTGGTGGTGATATGTTCAAGTCATCAACTTTAGAAAGTATTTTCTTAGGTCTGTGTTCGCTGTAGGGACTGAAAATGCTAATGGCTTGGTGGCATCTTCTAGCTGTTGTCTTTTACTCCCATTAAATTCTGCTGTGAAAGTGTTTCCAAATAGTCCAGGTGGTTTTGTGTTTCATTCAGAATTCTTTGGTTCTTTAAGGTTATTTTATATTTACTTGAGCACTTTCTTCCCTGTAGATGGAGAGGGTGAAGGAGATGGAGCAACAGGGAAAAAGAAGAAAAAGAAGAAAAAGAAGAAAGGACGTAGGTATCGCGCACAAAAATAAAGAGAAACTGCATGAATATTTGGTATAAGCATGTGTAAGTGCTGTTCTTGGCAGTTGAAACAAATTCTGGGGTGCAGTTTGGGTTTGTATGCTATGTCTGGCTGAGTGCCTTATTTGGCCACCTTGAGCATTGGCCAAATAAAAGTTAAACAAGGGCATCATGATACGATGTTGTCTTCATAGAAGCTCAGGTTCTAGGAAGGGGATCTTAAATAACTTACGTGGTTTAACTCATGGTTGAAAAAAGGTAGTATTTTCAGTGTACCATATGTAAAACTTTCTTGAATTATACTCAACAGCCAAGGTGCAGACAGATCCACCTTCTATTCCAATATGTGAGCTATTTCCCAGCAACGTATTCCCGAAGGGAGAAGAATGTGAATACCCATCAACACAAGATGGGTGAGTGTTTTAAACTAAAAAAATAAATGCTATCATCTGGATATGCTGAGTTGTGAAACTATTAATGTACAATCAAATGGACAAAGTGAGTTATGTGCTTTTTTTCCTTTTTTTTTCAAATTTTTAATTGGATTGTTTAAGAGCTTAATGAATAGAAGTCTTCAGGCAAGAAATGTTCCCCCTTCTGTACCCTTTGAGTTAAGGTATGGCCTGCATGAACAGAATTGCTGTGAAGCAGGTGACCATGAGACCCAGGGGACCACAGGATTTCAATAGAAAGGTTGTAAGGAAAATATAGTCTGAATTAGAACTGAGAAGTTTAAAATTCAGGGAGATGAGACGCTGTTATGCGGCAGTTTTAGGGGCATGTAGCTGTGAACTTCTTTTTCTCATTAGTGTTTTGGTAGAGACATGTCCATATCAGACTGAGACAGTTAAATTTAAAGGCCTAAGTGGTATATTCTGCACTTTGCTTCTCTCTGAATATCTAGTTACTATAACGTGAACTTTTTTATAATTCATGCTGATGTGGGAATAATGTGCAATTTTAGTAAACTAGCAACAGCTTCTAGTGGTTTACTGGATCATAGGTCTGTATTCTTATGTTTTCATAGGGTACTACTATTTCCTTATGCTTTGTTAGGAATTGGGATATACCAGCTTGACTGAGTTTCTTGGTTTTTATTCTAACATGAAGTGTTGTGGAAGGTCATGCTTGGCAGGGAGCAGACCAGGAAATGGAATTAGCTTAAATTGCTGAAAACCGAAATGAAAAAAACTCCATTACTGAAAACTTCTCAGGAAATTTTTAATCTAAACTCTGAAAACATAGTATAAGCCAAAAGGAGTAGTGGGACTAGGTAAATATTTACATTTCTAAAAGCATTGTTTAGTTTTCAGTGATGTTTTTTCTAGAATCAAATTGCTGCAAAACATTTATTGGCTGATGAAAGTCAATGCCTGTTTGTCATAGTGTAAGGAACATAGTTAAGAGTCTAATATGTCCTATAAATTGTATTCAAATATTCACAGATGGCATGGTTTCATCTTAATGAGATTAAAATTTGGGTTTGAGGTGGCCTTTCTTTTAATGACTTCAATTTGCTCACAAGGTGTGCTTGTATTTATAAATGACTACCTTGTTTGTATGTGCAGTATTAGCATGCTAATGAAGGTTCTTCACAGGGTAGTCCTCACGGGCTGATCCAGGAGTGATTCCTTTATTAAGGCTTAAGTGTTCATATTTGCATATGCCATGGTCAAAAGGATGTGATTTAAGCAAACCAGGAAATTAGATTATACACATTTTAAGCTTGTGTATAGTTTGTTAACAAATAACGCTATTTTTATATCTATTGTATATCCAGCTATTGATGTTTAAATGTGTTGCTCTGGGTTTGCTACTGTTCATTTGAAAAGAAAAAAAAAAAAGAAAACAAACAAACTGAAAGAAGAGGAGGGTGGGGGTTAGAAACAACCAACCAACCAATCCACCTTTTCTAGTAGGATTTAAGTGGGACATCTTTTCTGTGCTAAGAGTCTTCTGGCATGGAAGTATATACTCATCTAAGGAACCTGAAAGATTCTTTATATAATTTGCTTAGGCAAATATATGCCTGGTTTTCTTCCTAATTTAAATATTTAAATCTTATTATGCTACTTTAGCATTTCCTAGCATAAGTAGCTACTTAAATTAGTAGCTGATCTGAATGCCAGGATACTTCCTATTCTGAATAATAGTTTCATTTGACGTATTGGTAAAGTGGTTTTGTGCTGCTGCTTATTTATGCAGAGGTCAGTAGGTTTTTTTGGTTTTGGGTTTTTTTTTTTTAAGAGATGCACCTCTATTCTTAACTCTTGATGTCACATGCTTTCTAATGTTACCTATTATCAAAGTAAAAATGTGTTTTCTGTGCAGGAAGTTGAATTAGAAGTGGGTATAATTCTGTTTTCAGGGAAAAAATAGCAGAGAATCAATTCTTCTGTAAAAAACAGACTAACAGGTTTGGTATTTTTATATCTCAATTATTCAGTTTTGTTGGAAGGCTTGCATTTTTTTGTTGAAGACACCTGAATTTGAGATGATGTAATGAGAAGGGGGGAAAAGCTACAGGCAATATTTTATGATATTCCAGTTTTGTTAAAGTGGGATTAAGGAATTCTTGTCCCTGCCTGCTTGTTATCTGCTTGTTATCTGCTTGTTACCCATGTGCTGTTATCTGATTTATATCTGAAATAATCTGGGGAATTGTTTTCTGGAATTCTTGTGTTTGATCACTAAAATCTGGTTTACAGCACAATCTTGAAAAGGTTTGTTACAGTGAAAACTGGGGGCTGTGAACTGGACTGAAAAGATGGGAGTAAATGGCTTGGAGGAAGACATGAACTTCTTAAGCTGCTATGTCGTAGTCAGCATATTAGTTAAAATATATCCTTGGGAAGGCTTGTTAGCTCTTGCACCTGAGCAAGGACATGTTTGGTGAGACCTTTATCTCATCCGTTGTTTTCTTTCAAGTCTTGCAGCGCTTAGGCCCCAGCAGGAGTTCTTGTCGCCTCCTTTCCTGAGCACCGGGTGGCAGTGGTGCTGCTTTGGCAGCAAAGTGCTTTGGGTCTGATGCAGTATTTTTAAGTGTAGAGGTTATTTTGTCCCCCAGTTGTCTTGCGTGGAGTGACTGTATGCTGAAATACAGAAGTATAAAGTGAGAGCAGCTTCCTGCCAGGTTGCTGGAGTTCACACTTAAGACTGTGACTGATGGCAGAGCAGCTGCCCAGACTCTGTCAGCAGCTCTTGTTACCAGAGGATGTTCCCTGCTGGAATCCAGAAAAGTCTGAAAGGGTCCTTGAGTCTCTTCCCCTGCTGTTTTTCTGCAGTACACCTTTTTTCCATTTGCTTGTGCCATGACTGCTGTGCTGGCAGTAATCCAGTTTCCAAGTGCAGGAAAATGCTCAGGTACTGTTATTTTTTTGGTGGAATTTTCCAATGTTAAGGCATATTCTAAGGGTAGCAAGTGTGATGCTTGCTATCAGAGCAAGAAAACTGCTCAAGAAAGTCTATGTGGGATTTATCCTTTGCACTAGTGTTAACTTTATCTGAAAAGAAGCAGGAAGTTCAAAGGGAACAAGCAAAAGGGTCTCAAGATACTTGGTTCCTCAGGTAATCCTGACAAAAAATTTATAGAATAGACTTACCCTTCTTTTCAGCTCTGCATTAGGATTGCAGGCCTCTATGTAAATACTTCAGAATCCAGCAGAATTGCAGGGCATAGTCTCTTGGCTCACTCGTACCTGGTTTTGGCTGTGAAGGAAGCTCTTTGAGTTGAGCCAATTTATGTATCTATGAAACAGGTAAGTAGCTCACCTGTGGATTTGCGAAAGTAATCCTTTAACCGCGTTCTCAATTGTTTGCTTAGAATCTGCTCACATAAAGGTAAAAATGTCTAAATGTGCAGACTTTGGCATAGTTCAGCATCTTTGATGTATCTTATCCATCATCCCTTTTATGACCCACCTGCTAGGATGTACAGCCATGTATTGTTCTTAGTAGTGTTTGTTCTGCAGAGCATGTGTGGAGTTCTTAGAGTTACTGCTAGGTACTGGGTTTTTTCCATTGTTACAGGGCTTCAGCTTCACCATTTAAAGGGTATCTCTAAGAGTAGTCTCTAAGTTCTGATAATTGCTGGAGTGCTTGAATTACTTTGTGTTTGTTTTCTTGGAACCTTATTTGTATGGGCTCTTCCACAATAATAAGAAAAATATACTCAAAACTGGAGTTACATTCAGCTTTGTATCTTCCAAGGAATCCTGGAACAAATGTTAATTCACCATCCAGCAAATTTAGAAAGTAACTTCCTGGCATGTCATAGTTACTATCCACTGAGTTAGCTGTTGTTACCTAAATACTCTGAAGACGAGTCAAAGTAATACTAGAACTGCAAGCTCTTGCATTGTGAAGGAGCTTGTTGTGTTTTGTGTCAGTGACTGTTTCTGGGCCAAGCAGCTACTCCACAGTGCGGAGATTCTTCTCCATATGTGAGGGGCACTGTCTGCATGAGTGAGGTTGTGCAAAAACACGTTTTTTTTGCACGAGCAGAGCATGTTGCAGTGTTTTGCTGTGCAAAACTCAAAGTAGCATTGCAGGCACTGAAAAGTGTTATGCATCCTGCAAGCACACTGCTTCTCTGGGCTTTTGGGAGGGTTGGGAGGTAGGGCTTTTGAAAACATAAAAGGAATAATATAGTTCATGGTCTAATCAAGTTTAATTTGTATGTATACATGATTTATTTTTATTTTTCTGAAGTGTTTTTCACAGGTCTCAGTCTGTGGTAGTTTATTTTTTCCCTTCTTTTACAGGCTTTCCTTATTCTGAAAGTTTTGTAAACAATGATCTTTTCTGTTGCACAGGGGGATGTAGACATGACTGGTTAATAAACACTGCAGGTGTTAGACAGAAGTTGTAATGACTATTGTGATTATAGTAACTTTTCTTGACACATTTTTATTTTGAAGGCGAACTGCTGCTTGGAGAATAACAAGTGAAGAAAAGAAAGCTCTAGACCAAGCCAGTGAGGAAATCTGGAATGATTTTCGAGAGGCTGCGGAGGCACACAGACAAGTGAGGAAATATGTTATGAGCTGGATAAAACCTGGAATGACAATGATAGAAATCTGGTGAGGACACAGATCTTCTCAAAGACCTCTGCTGTGGATTTTTCTTCATTCTCCAGAGGGGGAGAGGTTTAGTCTCAATTTTGTGTGCTTAATTCATTGTGTCACATGTGTTGGATATTTCTGCCTGAAACACCCAACCAGTATCACCAATAATTTCCTTAAAATTTCCTCTTGCAACATATTCTTAGCTTTTCAGGGCATGGAATCATACTGAATTTCAAACTAAGCTTTCAGCTATGCTCACTTATTTTGAGCATACGCTTGATCTGTAATACTCAGTGCCTTGGCTACTCTTGCACACTCTGCAGTGCTTAGAGAAGTAGCAGTAGCACTAGTAAACATCCTGGCTCTTGACAGAATTGTCAGAACAATGCTCTGTGGATGAGTGGTGCAGATGCAGTCTGTGCCTGGGGGTGGGCAAAGAGGCATAAAAATGGTATGGCTGTGTATGCAGTCTGGGACAGGAAGATCTTGTCTATGTTTAGTTTTCACTGACTGATCTTTCTGGAGAAACACATTGTTTCTTTGTGTTATCCTCAGTTGATGAGAAATAACTGAGCAAGTAGATTAAAATAAACATAAGTTAAAGTAAAGTTTAAAGAAATAATTAACCTGGTCTGTTTCTCTTGATTCCAACTATTCTTCTTTTACATCCTTTAGTTTGTGTAGAGTAAATGTCTGCTGTCCAAGTACTGCACTGATCCAGGACAATTCAGCTTCCCAAATCAGGTGCTTTCAGCCTGGTATGACTGAGGACTGTGTAGACTAGAGTTAGGATCGTAAGAGAGCTGATTCCCAAGGTAACTGTGTGAGGGTAATGGAAAGAAGTAATACACCCTTGAGGAAAGCAGAAGAAAGACAACTGCCTTAGTAATCACTAGTCTAGCTGAAACAAACCTGTGATACTGAATTATACAGTTTGACTATTATAGTTATAAGCAATAATTTTCTCAAAATATGACTTTTCTTCCCAAAGTACCTCAGTTTGTGGAGACTTGCCTGTTAAAAGATGCTCTCTTCTTTTCCCAGATTGCTCTGGGTGAACAGCTTTCTCATTCACTGCCACTCTGGGAGTGCGCACCAGTGGACATGGATCTGTAGCTTGCCAGTAGCTAACAGCTTGAGAGTAGACAAAAATCAAGAACAAAACCTAATCTCATGAGGTTTTATTACTGTTATCACTTAAATTAAAAACATAAATTAAAACCAAATTACTGTCCTCCTTTAATTGGAAAATTTTTTTAATAGAGGTGTATACTGTTGCCTTCCCCCCTCCCTTAAATTCCAGTAATTGTAAAGAATCCATTTAATTCCCCTAAACTTCAGTTGTATAGCCTCTGTTGTTTGGGAAGAATGGGTTAAATGTAGCTTGTAGAGGATGGATATTTTAAATTTAGAGTAAACACACTAATGAAGTACTCAGTTTTGCTCAAGAAGGGATAGAAGAAATAGCACAAAGAGCTGAAGATTGTTGTGTTGTATTTACCTCTGAAAGTCTAGGTCTCCTCCTAGTTATCATACAAGTAGTTTAAGATTTCACATTAAAACATTTGCTTGCATATTTTTCTTAGGTTTTGTTCTTGCATTGATTTATTTGGCGTCATCATAAGAAATATTAATGACAACTGTTATGTTCTTTTTTTCCTTCTCCCTCTCCTGCCTTTTAGTGAAAAACTAGAAGACTGCTCGCGTAAGCTGATAAAGGAAAATGGTTTAAATGCAGGTCTTGCATTTCCTACTGGGTGCTCTCTGAATAATTGTGCTGCCCACTACACTCCCAATGCTGGCGATCCGACAGTCCTGCAGTACGATGATATTTGCAAAATAGATTTCGGAACACATATTAGTGGTTAGTTTTCATTTATGAATTCAAACTGTGAGAACATTCTTCAGAGCAAGGGCTGTGAAACTAATTAACTTCTGCTTGTTTCAGGTCGTATTATTGACTGTGCCTTTACAGTCACATTCAATCCGAAATATGACAGACTATTAGAAGCTGTAAAGGATGCCACAAATACTGGAATAAAGGTATGAGAATTACGCAAGTCATTTACCAAGTCTTTTTAAAGTAAACTCTGCAATTATTTTCCATTTATATTTGCACTTCATTTTCAGTGTGCTGGAATAGATGTACGCCTCTGTGATGTGGGGGAGGCCATACAAGAAGTTATGGAGTCTTATGAGGTTGAAATTGATGGCAAAACATACCAAGGCAAGTTCTTTTCTGTGTATAAGGATAGTTGTTCTTAAGAGTATGTGTATATGTACAAATACTGAATTATTTGTACCACATTGGAAAGACCTCTATAGAAGTATAGTATGGGTCTTGCATAAATACATGTTTCTGTCTGGCTTTAAATATTCCTCTGGTGAAATAGTCTTGATTTATCCTTGCAAGTATTTTATATTCAACAATAAGATGACTAAACAGCTGTTTTAAAGTGTACAAATAATCTGATACCTGCTGTTTGGTTTTATTAATAAACTTTTTGCTACTGTTGGAGTTGCTGGTCTTTAATAACAAGGTTTTGATACAGCATACAAAACTAACTTGTGTCTTGGCTGGAATTTGTATGAGATGCATGGATAGATTGTGTTTAGCTTCTCTGCAATATAATGAGTCACTAGTGTATATTCAGTATGGGCTAACAAACCAAATTGCCTTAAAAGGTTAAGCATTTGTTAGGAAGTTGCCAGTAATATTGATGTTTTCTTCAAAAGTGAAGCCAATTCGGAATTTGAATGGACACTCGATTGGGCCATATAGGATACATGCTGGAAAAACGGTGCCCATTGTGAAAGGAGGAGAAGCCACAAGAATGGAGGTAAATGGAGTTCTCAAACCTTTAAATTTCTCCAGCAGCCACAGAATATTTCCTGTGCATTCCTAATGTGTAGTATTTGTGATCCTAGTGGATAATAGCAGCAGAGGAAAAACTTTGCTGTACTTTGTAGTGTTCTTTTAGAGGAGCAATCACTGTTACTCCGAGTAGCTCCTCTGTTTAGCCCTGGATTGTTTTTGGAATCTAGAGCTTTCTAAAATTGAAGCATTGGAGCTCTACTATTTAAAAAACAAACCACCAAACAGTAAATAAACCGTTGAAATTAAAATGGCTTTAGTAATTGCTTAAATTCTTGGCGTATTTATTTCTCCATGTGTATACATTTCTTAAATGCAGCATTGGAATGTTGCAGTTTGGAACAGGGAAAAGGACAGGAACTCAGATTTTGGGGTGACCTTGAGGGACAGAGTTTTCCTGAAAGGTGTTTTAACTTGCCAGTCATTTGCACTTTCCTTGTTTGGTCACTCTGTAATTCAAAAAACACAACCAAAAAAACAACCAAACACCACCACCTGCTCTGCCAAACTCAAAACAATCTTCTCTTGCTCAGATAATTCTTGAGAAGTATCTCTGTAGTGTAGTAGCTTTGGATGACTTTTTTGCAAGTACGGTTAGTTGTAACATCTATCTTGAAAAGCTTCTAGTGCAATTTTTCTTTGCAGATACAAGATAATTAAGCATATTTTTAGTTAATGTGAGAGGTTAGGTGAAAGGTATTGTTTGGATAGCATTTTGGAGCAGGGGAAGAGAAATTGCTGTACATGATGTGACAAACTACCAGTCGGAGAGGTAGTGTTAAAATATGTAACCTGAGATTTAGCCACCATTTTGCCGTAAGCTTGTGTTCTATCGAGATAAGAAGGCCAATTTAAAAGATTGCTTATGAGATAAGCTTTTAATTTCATTCTAAGCCTGGCCGCTTATCAGCAGTGATAGGCTTGTGAGCCTATCAGAGTAACTTAGGCTTGTAAGAGCTGAATAGGGATAGGTGTGGTCTGGACAGGACGCTCACTTTCATCACCCAAAACTTGTATCATAATTGTTGATCACCTTAATGATGTGAGCAAAAAGACAAGTTTTCATTTTCCTCTTAA
Source organism: Psilopsiagon aymara (assembly GCA_024733675.1). Classification (NCBI taxonomy): domain Eukaryota; kingdom Metazoa; phylum Chordata; class Aves; order Psittaciformes; family Psittacidae; genus Psilopsiagon; species Psilopsiagon aymara. Next base: position 13,679 of record JANRGW010021729.1, read on the forward strand.
CTATAGGAGTGTGCAACGGGATTAAGGGGTATTGGAAAAGGAAGGTAGAAAAATCTTCTGTGCTCTTATTTCAGCTTAGTGAACAGTTAGGTCTTGTATATCATCCATCATCAGGGTATTACTAGTACAAAATTTGTGTTCTCTAAGCAGATCCGTATTTAAACATTTCAGAGATTTGATTTTGTTTTAATTGAATATCCAGACACTGGGGAGAAGAATTTTTTTAATTCCTTCAGCTTCTGTAGGTTGCTTGGGATGCAGTCCTGCATCGTTAAAGACATTGAGGTTGCCAGTGAAGAACGTGGAGCATAGCCAAGCTCTTACTGTGCTGTGCTAATTATAGTATCAAACTGCAATCCAGTGAGTGTTTTGTGACTGAGAGAAATACAGTCTCTGATGATCCTTATTCTGAAAAAGTGGGTGTAAAGTGCAGGTTTTATTTTTTCTTGTGGCACTGTGTGGGAGGTTTTGTGGCTTTGCATTTCATCTTTTTAGATGAAATCGGTTGAATATTCAGAGGAATCTTCTGGAGTTTTTCTTGGATTTGAAGCCAGAGTTACTGCTTTTCACATGGCTTCTTTTTGGGTTGTGACTTTCAAAGTAGTTTAATAAACTGCAAAAAACAGCTCCTGCTGCCTATTAATGTTTGATGCTCTATCGAAGTCCTTCTTGCAGTCCTGCCGTTAAGGATATGTGAATGCACTTGGCAGAAATGAGTTTATGTAATGGCGTTTTGGCATGATCTTGGCTAGAATTTTGGTATGCCCTTGTAGATACAGCTCACCTTCATTTCTTGGAGAAATTAATCTTGTGGAGTGGAAATGAGCAGGTTACAGCTGTAACCGGAAAATTCTTGCAGAAATTGGGCAGAAAGTTCTTCAGTGCAACAAATCTCTGTAATCCATTTGCTGTGTCTAAACTATACGTTTCCTAGGATTTCTACCTGAATAGCAAAGGAAAACTACTTCCAGTTAGCAAATGTTTTGCAGCAGACTGTAGTTTCCTGGCAGTGTTAGATGCATTGTGTTTGACAATGTTTTAACTGCAGTGCCTTTAAGAAACTGTGACTAGAAATGTGGTTGCATTTATGTCTTGAAATGGATAAAATGGTACTAACATAAACAGCTGATGATTTGAAGATGTCTGCAACCTTACTGTGTGAAATCTCCATATTGAATTTTAATTTACATTGGTTTGGTGATTGAATCTGTTCATATTCGAGGACTTGTATTCAGAAGTTGTTACAGTGGTACCTTGTATCAGAATGGCCCAGTGTTACTTATTTTCATATTGCAACATTGCCTGTTTTTTTTTTTTTTCTCTCCTAGGAAGGTGAAGTATATGCTATAGAAACCTTTGGTAGCACAGGAAAAGGCGTTGTGCATGACGATATGGAGTGTTCTCATTATATGAAGAACTTTGATGTTGGGCATGTGCCAATAAGGTTGGATTTTTTTTTTGCTATATTCTACTAGAGAGACCACTGTCTTAGGGGTCAAATTTGATACAGTGCAGGTTCTTCACTGATTAATAAGGCTGTCAGAGGACTCAAAGGGTGATGTTAGTAATGTTCTTGTTATGAAATACAGAATCATAGAATAGTTAAGGTTGCAAAGGTCCTTAAGATCATCTAGTTCCAACCCCCCTGCCATGGGCAGGGACACCTTACACTAAACCATATCACCCAAGGCTCTGTCCAACCTGGCCTTGAACACTGCTAGGGATGGAGGTTTTATCACTTATTTGGGAAGCTTCTTCCAGTGCTTTGCCACTCTCACAGTGGAGAGCTTCTTCATTATATCTAACCTGAACTTCCCTTGTATAAGTTTGAACCCATTCCCCCTTGTCCTGTGACTACAGTCCCTGATGAAAAGTATCTCTCTGGCATCCTTGTAGGGCCCCTTGGAATAATTCCATATTGTTACAGATTTACAAAGAATCTGGAATTTGAGAAAATACATTAAGTTTTCAGAAATCTAGATTGTTTTTTAACGATCTTCCCATTATTGGTAAATTTTATGAATAATATAATATGTAGGTAATGCTTGTATATTAGTCTGTGTATTAAATGTATAGACTTTTAATTCAACATCTGTATCATGGTTCTGTGCCACAATCTTTGTCTTAGTGCTGTTGCCAGAATATATCAAGCTATTCATGTCACCTGTTTTGTTTGTAAGGACTTTCTTTTTGTGGGTTTTAAATTCTTGGTTTAGTGCATTGCTGCTTATGATTGGAAATAATTTACTTCTTAGGTGTCTGAATTGCCAATCTTTATATTAGTTGCAATATATAGTCATAAAGCTTAGTGAGTGTTTGACTTTAGTGGTTAAACATCAGTGCTTTAAACCACCAGGCTTATGCCTAAATCAGTTCAGATTATGAAGTGCTCTGTATCAGGAAGAATTCTGGTTTTCTTTATGAAATTAATAGTCCTTTTATTATTTAAGAGAATAATTCCTGTCACTACATTTAGTTTTGCTTGTGTAGTTAGGTGCAGATATGTTCACATTTACCTTCCCCTGTTTGTAATGGATGGTCAAGGTGTTTGGCAACATTCAGGTTTGTTTTGAAGGGTATCTTTTTGCAGGAGGAAAATGCACTTTCTTTTGTGAACAGAACGCCTGATAGGTGTAGACAGATATCCAATGACAGGGCACTCTTAAAATACCTTGAAATCTAACCCCTTTCTTAATTGGTGTGTTCTGTTTCTGCAGAGAGTGCTTACTGGTGATAGCTCTTCCTTCTCAAACATGTTCTTCTCTTTTCTTCAGGCTTCCAAGAGCAAAACACTTGCTAAATGTTATCAATGAAAACTTTGGTACTCTTGCCTTCTGCCGCAGATGGCTTGACCGTCTGGGGGAGAGTAAATACCTAATGGCTTTGAAGAGCCTGTGCGACTTGGGAATAGTGGATCCATATCCTCCCCTATGTGACATCAAAGGCTCGTACACAGCACAGTTTGAGCATACTATACTGCTGCGCCCAACGTGCAAGGAGGTTGTCAGCAGAGGAGATGACTACTAACCTCAAAGCCACCTCAGCACCTTTATACTCTAGGCTTTGTTGGAACATACTATACCAGAATTAATTTGCAACATATTGTCTGTTTTAACAGTGGACTGATGTAATACTTTCCGTATTTGGAAAGGAAGGAATTTAATCAAAGGCAAGTCTTCTAATGTAACTAACCAAGGAAAAAGCTTTCAGGCCTTTAGAAATATTTCAAAAGTTACTTATTTTTTCTGTTCAGGGAAACGTGCTATAAGGTTCAGTTTTTAGTTTGGAATGAGTTATACATTTTGTTCTGAACACTTACGAGAAAAGATGCTTTTCGAATATTTATATTACCATATTCCTACTTGAATGCTTTGAATGACTACACCTGATTTCTGCGCCCAAGTCCTCTATGATATTGCCTTTTAAACTTCCTGGAATACATTTTGTAAAAAATAAAGACAAACTTTCAGATCTGAAAAAAAAAAAAATAATATATATATATACTTTTTAGAAGTCTGGTTATGATTCTGGTCAGGAGACTGCTGGGAAACTGCTCTATTAAATATTTTACGAACTTGATTTGCTATTTCTTGTCTGAAGACTGGACCTGTTTTACCCTAAGTATGGAACTTCGCCTGTCAGTGCTTGTTTAAACAGTTTCAGTGCTGGGATACATGGCAAGAAGTTGTCAACTCTTTGCTGAGCAGAATGTGACAACATCAGTAGAGATGTGTGGTACGATCTCGTTTTGTGCATGCCAGTCTTCAGTTTAGATGTCAACTGTGTTAGTACATCAGACGTACTTGGTGGTCTCTGTTGCTGTTACCAGCAACATGCAACTTTGGGCTGAAGTCAGTGTGAATATTGGTTTTACCCCTGCTTATACTCTTTGTTGTTGGTATGCCCCCTTGCATAGAGTGAAATTTCCTTCATGTGATTCCTGTCCCCTTAAAGTTCACATTCAACGGGACAATTTGTGAGGACAAGGAAAGCATTAATTTATTTTGGGGTGTTAAAAGTTGTTCCATATAGGTGAACTAACCTGGAGTATCTGATGTTTTCTTGATGTAAGAAGTCATTCATTATCTGCCTTCCTGCTGCAGTGAACCTGACTATTTAGTCTCATTTGTAAAGGTAAATTGAATCTCGTGGCTCTTCAGGCCTATTTGCAGTATGTCTTCTGGTGCTGTATATTTACCTCATGACTTGCCTATTAACATTTTACATAGTTGTAAGTAACAGAAATGACAGCTTCTTCAGTAGGATAGCAACAGTGCCTTGAACGTAACTGCTTAGGGAACAATGACACTTCACTTGCTCCTCTATAGTGACAGCTTGTGTTTATTTATGGAGGAGCTCATATTAAGTTAGAAATATCAATTCTTTCCCTCTCTGTCTTTGCATAAAAGCTGCCTTTTTGTCCTTTAAAACCCAACTATGTGAGCCACAGTTTAGAGGGGAGTGGTGTCATGTACTGCCTGCAGTTTTAAAATGGTGGTTTTGTTCCTCTGATCTAAGTATTGTTTAAACTAAGTACTGCTTAAACTTGTAGAAATGGCTGAAATGGGATACTGGAATGTGTATTTCTGTTGCTGTTTGGGAGTCTTGGCATCCCGGCGATGTATTTTCAGTAATGCATGCAGCTGTGTGGGCATGTGTGTCTCAGCTTCCAAACAGACAGTAGCTGGTTTATACACTTCTCCATGGCAGAGTGAAAACTGGCACTTGAAGTGGACTTGTGGTGTAGGAAGTTGCTGGGTACATCAGCTGCTGCTGTTTTTACTGATGCTAACCAGGACTGTACTGCTAATGCACTTTTGGACTTTATAAGAGCAGGTTCTGGCAGAGTGGATGGCTTCCCACTCATTGCTTGTTTTTGTAACAAGCCTGGTTGTGACAAGTTCTGCTGGAGACAAGTAAGACAAATCTGCTTCAGTTCATAGCCCCTCATCTGCTAATTCCAGACTTTTCTCTCTAAAGAGATGGTCTTTTAGCAGCACAGTAGCACTTGATGCTGTTTCTACGGCTTAAGGCTTTTTAATCTTCACAGATAGGATGCAGATCAGTAGTTTATTTTCCTTTGTTTATCATTTACCTGAACATAATGGGAAGATCCAGGCAGGATTGCTTTGGACTATGCAGTGTTATTTTAACTTCCTACTGGCTATTTGCTAATTCCCAATGGAAGTTGATACACATAAGTTGCAGAGGAAATGCCTCTGAAAAATACTTGCAGAACATGATGATTATTTGGTGTCATTAGATTCAGTTGATTTGTTTGGATACATCTTCCTCTGCTGCTTGCTGTCTGTCCTGCACCTACACGTGTTAGTATAGAAGGCAAGCCCCATGTCTGCCTTTGCATTGAAAGAGAAAATCTGGTTTGTCAGAGACTTTTGATCCAGATGTTAAAATCTGTTTTCTCCAAGTACCCAGAAGATGGGGATATCTTCTTTCTCGACTATGTGCAGCACCAGAAACGGTAAGTTTTTGTAGAGTATGTTTATTAGAGGTGCCAGAGAGCTCAGAACTGACTTTGCAGGGTTTTTTGTTCATGCAGACCTTGAGAGATGCGTATTGTTTGAGAACAGAGAACGGACAGCTTGACTTTGTGTGATACGTCCTTTAAATGAAGGTATGGGCTAAGATTTTCCTAACCAGGAGACTAGTTTTAGACTTGACACAGTGCTTCTGTTGTGGTGTTTGGGCTGGTTTGTTCATGCTTTTTGATCACCTGCTTAGGTCTTCAATGTGAGTAAGTCATCATTTCATGGAGCCTTGTATTTATGTCTAAATAGCAAAGTTAGGTTGTCCCGTGTTACACTGATCAGCAGCCCTTTGTGCACGCTGTGTGGGCAGCAGGCACTGCCAGCTTGCAGCAGTCTTTACCCAGTGGTTAAGAAGTTTCAAGCCTGCCCTCCTCCACCTGTATGAAAAAGAGCAGGTTTGGGCAGAAAGCAAGCAAAGTGATGTGACTTTGTGTTAGTGTTTAGGTGACAGCCTGGAGCTGATGACAAAAAAGCAGCTGCCTGCTGCAAAGGGTGAGTGCTGAGGCTGTCCTGGTGTTTTTTCTTGGTGGCGTGCCCCTTGGCTGAGCCAGGCCTGGGACCGCTCTGTGTTGTGTCCTATGTCAGATGGCTCTTACAGTATGAAACAGGGAAAATAGCGCTGATGGGTGCAGACGGCACACATGAGTGGGGGAGTCTTGCACAGAGCGATGGGCTTGGTCTCGTCTTTGTCTCTCAACGTTCCTGCAGCTTGGGTGCTTCATATAAAAACAAATCTGTTAAACTGCAGGAGCCTTCCATCTAAAGGCCAGATTCTACTGATTTTACTTGAACTGAAGAGGTGGTAATATTCAGAATCATTAAGTCTCCTATATATTAAAACTATTTTTCTGGTTGTATGTTGATGGTATATTTCCTTGGAGCTCTGTGCCTCACATTTTGGCTTAAAAATCAGTGTGTCAGAATGGTTTGGGTTAGAAAGGGCCTTAAAGATACTCAACTTCCAACTCCCCTCCCATGGGCAGGGCCACCTTCTGCTAGATCAGGCTGCTCCAAGCCCCATCAGCCTGGCCTTGAACACTGCCAGGGATGGGGCAGCTGCAGCTTCTCTGGGCAACCTGTGCCAGTGTCTCACCACCTTCATAGTGAAGAATATCTAATGTAAATCTACCCTCTTTCAGTTTAAAACCATTCTGTCCTATCACTACATGCCCTTTTAAGAAGTCCCTCCCACCTTACAAGTAACATCAGGGTTCTCACTTTCCAGTGGCAGGTTGTATTAAAAATTGAAATAAACTTGGCGCTAGGTAGCACCTGCAAGGTGTATCCCATGGGTCACACTCTTCTTCCCACTGAAACATTTCATACTCTTGAAATTACAAACCAGTTCTAGCGCTTGGCTACTTCAAAGCTGCTGTCAGCAACCTGGCATGCAAGGGAGCAGGTATTTTAAAGGTGAGTAGCTATAACTCCTCAAAGAGGTGGAAACAGGGGATGTAGGGAAGGAAGTAAAGTTGCTGTTACAGTGAGAACTGCAGTTTCCTCCAGCTTCATTGTATCATGTTGCCTTCAGTATATCAAAGGAATATCCATATTGTAGAACAGTACAGCACCAGAGTAAAGGTGGGATCATGGAAACTTCGTGATGTGATGTGTTAACATGACTGGAATTTGTTCGTTTCATTTTTACAGGTGCTCTTTGGAGAAGAGAACCTTTGCCAAGTCTCACTTATTTAAAATACATATATTCTTAATTTTCTACAGGAAGGAAGACAGACGTTAGGCTTTTTATAGCTAATCATTTGCTGGGATTTTGCACTTCCATGCAATATTGAGTACCAACAAATTGGAACACCAATCCATAAGCAAATGCGGGCAGTGTGTTTTCTGAAGTCATTCACAATATAATGCTCTTGCCAAATGGTTTATGAAGGTGTGTTTGGAGATAAAGGCCATGCAACCTGAAAAAGCATAGCAGGCTTTAAAGCAGGATGTTATTTCTATATGAATTATATAGAGAATGGGCTTTTTTCCAGCAGGGATTCTGTTTTCATAATTTGGAATGTTTTGAGTAACTTTTAAAGTAAAAGAAAAAATAATTAGGTACCTGTGCTGTGCTGGCCACCCACCTCCAACTCAGGTTGAAGGTCATCTAGATTTTAGCTTTGCTTTGCTTTTATACCGGTGCTGACTTTTCTTTTACAAAGCCACAGTGCTCAAAAAGCCCAGAACTGCATAGGCCGGTCAGCAGTTACGAGTAAGCCTTTTTCCCAGTTGTTTTTGACATTAGATGTATGCTTCTCCAGCTTTTGAAATGACTATTTTTCTTTTCTCAGGCCAAATCTCTGAATCCCTTAAACTGGGAAGAGCTGCATGGAAGCCTTATTTCCCGTTAGATAAAAGTGAAGACACACAGTCCCACTGCGTGTTGTGTGAGTGCACTTTCCTGATACCACCTGGAACTAGGAAACAGTTATTTTTCAGTTTAAGGTGCTGTGTGATGTGTCAGTGCGCTCTCAGCAAGTTTGCAGCTGACACAAACCTAGGCAGTGACTGATGCACCAGGGGCTCTTGCTGCCACCCAAGGGAGCAGGACAGGCTGGGAAATGGGCCACCAGGAACCCCACAGAGCTCAATGAAGAGAAGCTCCACATCCTGTGCCTGGGCAGGAATAACCCCAGGCACCAGCACAGGCTGGGAAGCAGTTCTCCATAGAAGGGCCTGGGGGACAACCTCACCATAAGCCAGCAACACTGCATTGGGCAGAGTATCCCAGATCAAAGGAGGTGAGCCCTTCCCTCTCTTCAGCGCTGGTGAGACAGACTTGCTGGGGTGAGGTGACCAAAGGGCCAGGAGGATGATGATCAAGCCTGGAGCATCTGACCTTGAGAAGAGGCTGAGCAAAAAGTGGTAGTATTCAGCCTGGAGAATGGAAGTTCAGGGTAGGTTTTAACCCGGCATTTATACGCCTGATGGGAGGAGTAAAGACTGAGCCAGGTACCCAGTGACAGGACAAGAGAAAACTGGCACAAACGTTAAGAGGGAGGTTCCATTCAGGCAGAAGAAGAAACTGGTTTTACTGTGAGGATGGTCTAGCAGTGACACAGGCTGTCAGCAGAGGTTGTGGTGTCCCCACCCTTGGTGCTATTGGGGACCTGACTGCCCACAGCCCTGAGCAACCTGTTCTGGCTGACCCTGCTTCAGACAGAGTTGGACTCCGTGATCTCCAGAGGCCCCTTCCACTGTCAGCCATTGTGCGCACTCTTTCCAGATGAACTTGGTGACAGCACAGTGCTGCTTCTCTTGTCTCTCTGGAAAAACAAGCCAGCCACTTCCCTGAAGGGCTGAGGAAGGGAGTCAGCAAGTGACCTCACAAATGCATGTAAGCCTAATTACTGGTAATGTTTCTATCTTGTGTGATACTCTGTGCACTTGTGAGCACTGTGCTTGGCTGCCAAATTACTAGTCATCAAGCACTGCCATGTGTGTGAGGTGGACCTGAATCCTCCATTAAAAATAATTACTACATAATCATTTTACAGAGTTCCTACAAGCACTAACTGCTTGTGCAGTGAGAGGAAATTCAGCAAGGATGGACTCCACTTAACTAGGCAGCAGGCATCCAGGCTGGAGACAGCTCTTAACAAGGTGGAAATGGAGTTGCACCCACAACCTTAACCTGGTTTGCTGAGTGTAGATTAAAATAAAGGTGGAGGGTGGATGCCTTTACAGGATTAGTCTTTCATGCAAGTAACTTAGCTACCAGACCAGCTTCCTCCTGATAAAGGAGAGAGCTCTGAACATATCAGGTGCCTTATGACAAAACAGACCACCAAGCTACACCCCTGTTGCTGATACAGGTGCTGAGCTGCTGAGTTCCTGCAAGGGAGTTGTGGAACCTTGACTCCAGAGCAGTTGCTGCTAAAACAGGAGGGTGGCCTTTGACCAAGTAGCTGTCTGGTTTCCCAAGGCCTACAGCAGTGTACCGGCACTTCTGAGGATTCTGTCACTAGCCACTTGATTGGCTCCAGTAGACTTAACGTACGTGAGTGAAGCAAGATAGAACTTCAGCATGTAGACTCGCACTGTGCTTAAGCCTTACTCTAGATAAAGGGCACAGGGCTGGCTACATGAACCACTGAGTTTAAAGAACCAAAGCAGCTGTTGAGAAGCACACCTGAATTAGCCCACCCTTAATGCTGGACTGTCGTAATTTACTCTATGTTCCCCCTGCTTGGACTGGGACAAGAACTCTCAATCAGAGGTTTCCTCTCTCTTCTCTCCTCTCCTCTTTTGCTACCCAGGAGAGCACCAACAGGAAGAAGGAGAATTTGCTTTTGCTAAGCTAATGCTGTTTTTTACAGAAAGCCTTGAGACTTGGCAATGCTTACTGCAGCAAGAGCAAGTGCAGGGGAGCAGCCCTCAGCACAGCCTCGGCAATCCTTCCAGAAAAGATGGCAGGATAAAATTCTTTTTAAGCAGCTTGAGTATGTGCTTAAAAATTATGATTGAGGATAATGAGCTCACAAAAGTCCCAAGACAGACACTTCCATTAATGCTTGAGTCTCTTAGAAACTATATGTATCTGGTTGAGATGCTCTTGGGGGATGAAAAGGCATCAGAAGTCAGAAGGGCAATCAGTGAAACTCTCCCCTTCCTTTCTTTTCCCCTCAACTACCTCGAAGTAAAAAGTGTTGAAACTACATTATTTCCTCACCAGGAAGGACAGCAGAGAATGAAAGTATCTGAAAGCCTGCACAGCTGTAACCAAACTGTTTTGTACACCTAATTAGGATGAACCCAAGGTGAGAAGTGTGTGACCTGAGGCCACCATGTGCTTACTGTAGTAGGGCACCCTTCAGAAACAGAGATAGAAATGTTGAATCAAATCAAACCACTGTTGAACCAGTGATAGGTGACCCTGACCCACATTAGACAAAATTTAAAGACAATGCTTAAAACCAGATTGTAATGTTAATGTAGGAACCAATTCCAGTGCACACGTGGTTTTCTGTCCACATTGAGGCATTTTATTGAGGTATAAACTTTGCAGAAGATGAGGTAACAATTTGCATAGGACTTACGCAAAATAACTTCACAATTCAAATTTACTTGGCATTAACTACTGTACGTGGAGGACTGATAATTCCTGCTCGTAAGAGTCTCCTCAATGTACATCTGTGTTAATGCTAGTGGTAGGACCGTGGAGAAGGCACAGCAATTGTAGCTAATGAAACCAGTCAGATTGAAAATGCTTTTGTACAACAGTTACAGCTGCTTTTCATTGGTTTGAGTTAGAAATGACTGAGACAGACAAGGCTTGCTACAGTTTAAAGTAACCTTGTCCAGTGCTGAATGTTCATGTAGCAGTGACAGTAGGGTGGGTGAGTGCGGTTTTGTGTCTGTGTGTGTTTGGCTTTTTTATGTAAGAAAGCTTTATTGGAATAAAAATCCCCAGGTTGACAAAGTACTTCAGATTTGGCACTTGAGTTTTTAAGTTGTCAGACTTCCTAAGGCTAAAACATGGAAGTCTGGGTAAAGATAGATACATTCTTGTGTTTTCAAACATTTTTCTTAAATACTTAACATGAAAAAAGTTCATGTTCTACTTCCTCAATTTCATATTTTAAGAAATTCTATACATGTATCTTTAGCGTAGCTCCCCTGAAGCTTACCAAATAATTTCACTTTAGTCATGAAGCATATACGGAAAGCTTCCTATGAGAAGTTCAGGTACTATTTGATACGTAGAACATTCCTTCTTGGTGAATGTTAATATTCTCAGACCCAGTAGTAATTCCTGCAGACAGTAAGAACTGTGATATCATTAGAACTATACTATAAAATGTACACAAGCATATATAGAAAATTAACCAGAGAAACATCAGTTGCCCATTGAAAGTCATTCTTCTAAACCAATTCAAAAAGATTATCAAAATACAAAACCAGCTTTAAAAAACAGCCTGAGGTAAGAGTTATATGCAAATAGCAATCTTTTTCTTAAAAAAATAGCTGTATTAAAATTCTAGGTACTTAGAAAGTTACTGTCAATAAAAACTTTTACTAACAATTGTAAAGAGTACTTTAACTAATACAAAAGTATATAAACATTGTACACAGATCCAAAGTAAAAAAAGTACAATGCTGTACTTCCATTTCATTTAAAAATATATAGTTAGGACAATTCAACCTTTTACCATACAGTTAACTGGCTTTGGATCAGCTGATACTGTTGACCATGGAACAGTCAGCTAATTCTGCATGCTGCTGGCTTTCAGCTTTGCTAGGACATGGTGCTTTACCATGTCCATTTGCCTGAGTACGTCGTTGGCTGTAAAACAAAATGTAGGCTTGAGCCTTGCATACTTCTTCCATAGTGCACCTGTTGAGTTTTGAGTCGTTGCAGTGTACCCAAAATCCTGCAGTGAAGAAATACACCAAAAAGTCATCAGGACACTGATTTGAAGTCACTGCATTTTATTTAACCATGAATTAGTGTTCAGTCCCATTTAACGAGTTGTGTACAAAGACTACACTGTGTCAGCTGATCTAGTATATTTGCCTTTATGTTTTAAAAGCCCAGCTTAGCTTCCTCAGATTTACAAGAGAGCTGGAACATGTTTTAACAAGCCAACACAAAAACTGAACTGTTTTGGTCCACTGTACTGCAATTCTCATTCCAGGCACTTCAGCTACAAGTGGTTCCCTTTTGCCTTTGAGACAAGACAGTAAGCTTAGCAGTTGAAAGTTAGGAACAGCCCTTCTCCCACACTCATTTCACAGCTGGTTCCTACCTCCTTCTGAATTGTAGCAGTAGGCAGTGTAGTGCCCAGAGCCAAATCCTTTCCCATGATGCATTACCACAGCAGACAGGTCATAGATAAAGCAGTCAGGCAGGAGGGACTTGAGGGATTCTCTGCAGCAGTAGGGCTTCATGTTCAGCATTTGATCAAAATTAACATGCACACCAATCTTCTCACGATGATTGCGTCCTGACCACCTGCAAAGTTCAGTCAAATGAAAACCTACTTTTTTCTTAAAGAACACAGCATTCTGAGTTATGCTTTAACAGAAGTGTCATCTTCACTATTGTCTTTGTGCACTCAATCAATGCTAATTTGCATGCCTTTTACGTAGGCCTCTCCTTTATTTTTAGGCCTTTCAAAATGTATCTCTTGTACTTACTATTCTCATCTTCTGAAACATATATCTTAAGATCTGGGTAATGGTGAGTGAGATGTACTTCCCATGTACCATATTTCACTGGTATTTCTCATTTGTTTAATCTCAGTTTCCTTTGTATTCAGGACAGACCCTGCACTAATGTGAGAACTAAAATATTCACAGACATACAGTCTCCGCTTCCCTTAATCTCAGGCTAACGCATTAATGTATTTGATTATATGAAGGTTATGTGAGACTTCCACTGAATACAATCTCAGTTTGTACATTAGTGAATACAAGCATTTACGCTACCTGAAGATAACAGAGTTCACAGCAAAGTTAGTAGGTTTTGACTACAAAGAAGGATGAAGTAATTTTGGTATTAAAATAACAAATCGTTGGAATCTAAAAAGTCCATTTTCTACTTAGAATGTATCTTACTGAAGATTAAATTAAACAAGAAAAACAAGTTTCTAATAACTATTTCTCATCATACTAACATAAAGGGAACTGAAACTGATGCTGAAAAACACAGACCTCAAAAGAGGGAAGAGCAGGACTACATTGGTCAGTTTGCAATGCTGTTTGTTGTGGTACTACTTACCTAAACCGTTTAAGGTGTAATCTGAGAACGCGAGGTAGTCGACACACCATAAGCTGCTTCTGAGCTTCTGTGAGTATAACTGGTTTAGAAGAAAACTTCCTTCGTTTTGCTGAGACCAAACACACAGATACACAATGCAAATCTTGATAACAGCCTTGTATTTCAGTCTAAGGTTTATCCACCAAGTTTGTGTGGACCTAAATAGCTATGGCATGTGCCTCTTTAAAAATGATACACTCAGCGCCATTTTGCAAGGATTATCTTATGATACAAGTATAAAATGCTTGTGGTCGCTTAGGTTAGTCACCTTAATGTTCTTTGGCTGGGAGTATCAGAAGCCTCATTAGTGTGTAATCAGACTTTATCTAAAAGAAGCATCACACTTCAAAACATCCTTTGAATAATTCCATCTTCTAGGTGATGAGTAATAGCTGTCAAGTGACCACACCAGGAACATGAGAAGTTTGTTTGCAACATACTTTTAAGACTCTCAGTATTTTCCTTCTGTGATAACTGTCACTTTACTTTGTATTTTACACATAGAACATACGTAAGAGTACATACTGCCTTTACTCACTGTTGCACTGATCACATGCATATATCTTTCCTTCCAAAGCTTCCGTTTCTGTAAACTTAGACAGCATTTCTGTCAGCAGACATGGGTACTGAGATGACATCTCCTTGCCATTGCAGTGATACCGCTCAGGAAACTCCAGGGACAGGTCCCAGAAAGGTTCTATGGTATTTGATTTATTGTCACAGGTAAGGCATGTAACCTGTAAAACGATATTTCACCAGTTGCTCACACTCAAAAACGTACTAAAAAGTATTTTCCCCTAGAGGTAACTGATGCAACCAAAGAAAAAACAGTAATTTTACAAAAGAAATGATACACCTGATTTCTTTTCTCTGAAGATCATGTCCAATACTGTTACCACAAACAGGCAAGTGTTCTCGCGTTTGACTGAGAAACAAAAGCAGAGTCAAAATGGTCTGTCCAACAGAAAGCAGCTGGTGGAGTCTTGTGAGTCTTTTCTCTTTTCCAAAAAGAAACACTCCGAAAGGAACATTTACATAAGAAACCCTAGTTTAGGTTAATTTAAAACAAAAATAAAAAGATAAAAAAAAGAAACCCAAACCAAAGCAAACAAAAAGAAACAGCTGGGGATTTTAAAGTCATATCCTTCTTACTTTGTAAGTCTTCCAGGGAAGCCTGGATTAGGAAGCACACTTCTTCAAATTAAAATTAACAGGTAAAAATAATTTATTTCTTCTTTCAGTAAGTGGATCCATCGTCACACTAGGGAAAGGACAAGCAGTAAGACAACATAAATAAAATGTCAGGAAGTGAAGTGAGTCAACCTGGAAAATGCAGGTAATAAAGCGGGGGACAATTAATTTATTATAACATTCAATAGTCAGGAAAATAGAAAAGCTGCTGCTTTTAATTTAAGCTGAAACTACAACATATTAGGTGTTGACTTGCAATGCTGTCTTCTAAAAGCCAGCTCCAGCTGCTTCTAGAAATGTCCCATCATTTGAGCCTTCCTCCAAAGGGCTTTCACCCTTCCACAATCCACGTTGATGAGTAACTTCTGCTAACAGTTGAACCTGTGCAGTCATGAATCTCCATTTAGACTGCAACAACCATAGTTCATAAAGGCTATAAAGAATTACCAGTAAATAACAAGTGTGTGTGCTTGAGGCTAAAGAAACATTCACATTCACCTTGGTGTGAGACCTCACTTGGAGTATTGTGTGCAGTTCTGGTGTCCTCAACATAAAAAGGACATGGAACTGTTGGAACAAG
>JANRGW010021733.1:2462-9962 GCA_024733675.1 Psilopsiagon aymara
CGGGGCCACCGGCTTCCGCGAGTGCGTCCCCTCCTCGCCGGGGCGCAGCGGCTCGGCCAGAGCGAAGATGGGGTCCCGCGCCCTGCGGAGACACGGCGAGCGTGGGACAGCTGCCGGGCGGCCCCGGGCGGGCACCGCCGGGTGCTGGGCAGGGCCCCGGCCGCTCACCGGTCGTAGCGCGGAATGTCCAGCCCCAGCTCCGCCATCACCAGCCGCATCACGTCGTCGCAGCGGCCGTGCAGCTTCAGGGCGGCCAGGTCGTCCTTGGGGGTCCACTGCAGGAGCGACAGCAGAGCGGCGGCTGCAGCGCCTCCGGCACGCCCCCGGGGCCGACCCCACACCGGCACCGGCCTGTCCCACACCCTTCCCAACCCGTGCCAGGGGCTCTCACCTGCAGGTTCACGATGTACAGCTTGGGACGCCGGGGGGGGCGCTTGCTCATGCACCAAAGGTGGGGGTATTTTTTCAGGACCTGTCACAAAACAGAGGTGCTGAGTACAGCCAACAGCCACAGAACAGTGACCCGTATCGACGAGAGGAAAAGGAATGTATTACCAGGAGGGGAAAGAGGGAGGAAGAGAGACTATCACAGATGGTGGGCGAATCCTGACACCAGAGTTTACAGTTGTCTGTTTGGGAGGAGACTGCTCAGCACCAAGGTGTAGCACCAAGAGGGAATGCTGCTAACAATCTTCACCGAGTCTCTAAAGTTACCTTTAAGCTGGAACCCAGACAAAGAATCACATCTGCTTTGCTTGCAGCTTCTGTTGCTGCTTCCCAGTTCAGGGGCTGCCTCAACGTCCCCTTCTCCCCAAAGTGGACGATTGTGTCTCTCAACTGCGCCCCACACTTGTGGCACATCCTGCCAGTGTGATGCCTGTGCAGGGCTGTGCGCTCCGTCACATCGAATACTCGCACATACTCTCTGTTGGGTGTACACGAAGTACAGACCTGGCATGGGACAAAAGCAAAACCCTCTTAGACCATCAGCATCCAGCCTGTGGGAGGCCAGGAACCAGCCACTGCTTTCAGGAGGAAAGCACTTTCTGGGGACAATAAAGTGGAAGTGCTAGAAGGGCTCATCAGGGGTTAGATGCTAACTGGGGAAAATTTGGAAACCCTCAGCTTGCAAGTGGAATTACAGAAAGCCTGAGAGCTTTGCCATAGGAGGGATTTCAGAGGCCTGAGGAAGAGCAGACAGAAGCAGAAAGCTCTAGCAAGTACAGGGAGAGTTGTACACAGTGCTTCAGTTTGTGCTTGCTAGCTCATTCATCCCAAACCTGATGGCCTTAACTAAGCAAAGAGTAGCCCTTTTCCTAGTTCTTCTTGAGCTAGTGATAGATAAATAGTTTATATTATCTCTCTGTGAAGCCCCCCGGTAGTAACTTTACCCTGTTCTGGCCACTCACCTCTATGTACATGTTTCCATGAAGCTCAGATATTGCTGCTCGGGGCAACCCACTCCGCAGGTGCAGCCCATCACAGTTTTGAGACACCACATGCTGCACCTGGAGGAGAGCAACACGCTGAGCCAGTTACCACACAGAGCACTGAGTGAGTGTCCTGCTTTAAGCTCAGCTAGCCACGCAGCCTCTCTCTCACTCCCCCCTTTCCTCCGCCCCCCGCTCCCAGGGGATGGGGAGGACAATCAAAAGAATGTAACTCCCAGGGGTTGAGATAAGAGCAGCCTGGTAACTGAGGTATAGCACAAAGCACTGCTGCTACCACCAGTAAGAATGATGGCAAGGGAAATAACAAGGAAACAGAACACAACAGCTCACTGACCGATACTCAGCCCAACCAAGCAGTGAACTAACCCTTCCGGGTAACTGCCCCCAGTTTTTACGTCCGGAGCATGACGTGCTGTGGTATGGAAATACCCCTTTGGACAGTTTGGGTCAGGTGTCCTGTCTCTGCTTTCTCCCAGCTTCCCCTCCTCCCTGGCAGAGCATGAGACTCAGGAAGTCCTTGGTCAGAGTAAACTTTACTGAGCAGCAGCTGAATCCATCGGTTTTATCAGTGCTGTTCCCAGGCTGAAAGTCAAAACCACAGCACTGCACCAGCTACTAAGAAGGAGAAAAACGGACGCTACTGCTGAACCCAGGACACTGTGTTACTCAAATGAGATGTCTCAACACACGCCAAATCACGCTGTGCAGGACCAATGGGAAATAAGACAGCCTGGAGAACAGACCTTTATGAAAGCTCCTCCCGCCAGCCAGCAGTATCAGTGAGCTGCCAGTACTGCTGACACTGAGGCCAACCCACCCTCACGAGGGGCAAGCACACCGGGTGAAAGAAAAGGCACAAGAGGAAAAGCTGCCAGGGCTACAGCCTGAAGCAAGACTGAGGGACACTCAGCTGTATGTGAGCACGTGTGATTTATACACATGGACGTATAACCACTTGAGTGAAAACAGGAGTTAGGCAGCCTCACAAAAAGCTTTTCTCCCCTGGTGGGCTTTATTTACCCTACACAGAGGAACAAAAGTGAGGCGCAGCAAAAGCATCTTACCAGGTTGTGCTTGTGTAGGCAGGCGATGCTCATGTGGGTGAGGGTGGGCTCTGCCTCACTCAGATCTGTGGCTCTGACAAGGGGCAAGGAAAAAAATACAGTTGAATTGCCACTAATGTCTCCTTCAGTCCCAGCTTTCTGCCACACAGCTTGGAATTTGTCTCTTTACCTGATGCTCCTGCCCTTCTGCAGCAACGTCCATATGCCATTAGGGCCTCTGTAGTCTGGGATTGAAGCTGCCTGCGTCATCATCAGGAGAGAAAAAATGAGGCCTGGCAGGAGGTTCACACCCTTGTCTACAAACACATCAACCCGGTCGTACCCAGGGCCTCCAGACACTCCTCACTGCCAGGGGCTATTTAATTCACTCCAAGTTTTCTAGAGCAGGGGTTCCCTAATTGCAATAAAACCTTCTTTTCATGTTCTCTCTCTCTCTAGCGTCATTTCTACCTCACAGCTCCCATTTTCACCCCCAGTATTTATTTTCTCCAATTTTACCATTATGGAGTCCCTCCAGAACTCTTTTTGACCCTTGGTACTCGCCAGTCCTTACACAGAACTTAATCCCTGAATCTTTCCTTACTTTCATTAGACTGATTTCTGGCAGCTCACACTCAGCAAAAATACCCATAACCTTGTACACCCCGCCCAGAATCGTGCCCCATATCAGCACAGACTGCAGAGAAGGGACAGAAAGTAGGGCTCCCATCTCAGATATCAGCTTCTAACGTTAGAAGAGGAAGAGCCACTTCCTTCCCAGATTTCCACTTCCCCCGAGACCATCGCAGCATTTCCTGAAGTGTCTTTTCTAAGTTCCAGTAGCACCAGCTACTCCTGCTTGTCCAGCAGCACAGACAATGTGAATGAGTCAATCTGGTTTGAGGTTTTACACCGTAAGCAGCTGAAGACACTCAAGAATGGAGCCAGACTGGTGATCTTCCCGTTTAAGCAGCACATTGCTCACATGCTCACAGAGGTGATGC
This sequence comes from Psilopsiagon aymara, assembly GCA_024733675.1. Classification (NCBI taxonomy): domain Eukaryota; kingdom Metazoa; phylum Chordata; class Aves; order Psittaciformes; family Psittacidae; genus Psilopsiagon; species Psilopsiagon aymara. Next base: position 5,961 of record JANRGW010021733.1, read on the forward strand.
AGCCTCAGAATCTCGTGGGCAGGAGGCATGAGCCCAGGATGCAAACTATCCATTGCCCTCATCCTGGTGTGTGTGCTCCCACCACATCTCAGGCTCGTAACATGCACATGCAGTCATATGGAAACCACTAAAACAGCCCAAACAACACTGCAACAGCCCTGCAGGAGCTCCCACAGCTCCAGCCACTCACCCCAAAGAAACCTACCGTACTGATCCCGGCTCCCGTGTAGATGACAAGGTGCTTGGCGCTGCAGATGGCAGCAGCCAGCTCAGTGGCCTTTCTCCTTAACTCCTCCGGTTCGTCACATACCTGGAAAACACAACTGAGCAAGTTCATGTGTTTCTGAGATACAGTGAATTGGGGGGGGAAGCAGGGTACTCCCTGCACCTTTAACATGGGCCATCACTGTTACCAGAAGTGGCTTCCAAGGAAAACAATCACAGAATCCCAAAACCTCAGGCTGGAAGTGACTTTATGGATCATCTGGTCCATCCTTCTCAGGCAAAGCATGACCTAGGCTGGCTGTCCCAACACCCTGTCCAGCCAGATCTTAAGTGTCCAGTGCTGGGGAATCCACCACTTCCCTGTGGAGGTCATTCCAACGGCTGGCGGTTCTCCTCCCGACAAACTCCCCTCTCGTGCCCAGCCAGGATCTCCCCAGGAATAACTTGTGCCCACCACCCCCCGTCTTTGCCATGTTAAAAGAACACGTTGCTGCCCACGGGGGTGAAGGGCAGAGGCTCCCGGATCGCAACACACGCGGATCCATCTCCCGGTCCAGACGCACGTGCCTGCACGGGTCTGGCAGCCCCGAAAGGGAGTGAACCGCGGGCGGACCAGAGCCGTTCCCGGTAACGCGGCCCCGCGGCTCCTCCCGCGAACAGCCGCAGCTCCAGCGCCCCCGCGCCGGCCCCGCCGCGCACCTCCAGCCCCTGCTTTGGGGGAGCAGAGAAGGGCGGTGCTGCCTTCATCTCTCTCCAGAGACGAAACGAAAGTAACCCTCCAGCCAGCTCCAGCTCCCACTCCCCGCCTGCATTTTCAGCCTTAACCCGGAATAAAGTTCCCTTTCCCCCCCTTTCTTTGTCCCTTTCCATTCTCTTCCTCTTCTCTTTCGCCTGCCCAAGTTCTTTCTCTCTTTCTTTTGTTCCTTCTTCACCCCTCCTTTCCTTAAAAAAAAGAGGGGAAAAAAATTGTGCACAATAGATTGAATGAATCTAAAGCAGACTCTCCGAAGAGGCTGCGAAATAGCTCCTGATCCCCCAGATGCCTCTGTTTATTCCAGGATTGTCTCTTAAAGTAAATAAATATGGGGAAAGATTCATTTCAGGCCAAATACCATCCGTGAGTCTTGCAGCAGCGCGATTGCAGGCTATAAGCTTTTCCTTTCTCCCCCCCTTTTCCTTCCCCCCCCCCCCCGGCTAGATTCTTTGGCTGCTTGAAAATCATATTTACTTAAGCTTCCTTAAAAGTTATCATATATAGAAAAGCTCCCCACGACAACAATTGACCCCTGGAACTCGCACATCGCTTTATATCAACGTGAAAACTTCAATCTGAGCCAATATGGGAGTCATAGCTGAGGCAAAGAAAATCAGCATTCCGCTTAAAATGACACTGCAGGAGTTTTTTACCTGCTTAAGTGCTTCCCCCCCCAAGCACACCCCCCCGGCTCTGTCTGTTGCTAAGAATTCCAGTCTCTCCAGTGTTGGAGGTACAGCTAATAGACAATAAATTCCGAGGTGCAATTAAAGCTAAGAACAATTTCTTTAAGTGTGTTATGGTCTCCTTTTCCAAAATTTCAGGTCTCCCCCAGACGAAGCCTGCTGCAGATGTTCACAAACCCCAGCAGCCCGCGAGGGTGTAAAATCCAAGCTCCTCTCCTCGCTGCTCTCCAGGTTAGCTGGGTTTTGGGTGTGATATGCAATGCAGGTCAACAGAAGGGGAAGAAAAAATTCCCAGCGAAGTAAATTAAAAGAAGAGCAGGAAAACAAGCCTGAACCCAGAGAGGCGAAGTGTATACTGCCTGAAGAAACATATTTCTATACTTCTGCCTTTACATTTATTATGTTTCTGTCAGACACCCTGTAATTAGCATAGATAACTATAGTTGCAAGCTCCAAGTTGTGTCTACAAATTCTATTGTTTGGCTGCTCCAGTTGCACACCAGCGGGCCTGAAAGCGAGCACAAGGTGTTAGGAAGAGCCTGGTGCCCCCAAATAAGACAATAACCCCGCGAAATGTATAGAGGAGGTGGGGGTGGAGGGGGGCGGAGGGGCGAAGGGTGATGCTTTAGGCAATGGATTCCAGCCCAGTCTGCACCGCAATATCTCTGGCCTGGTGCAAGCGTCTCCTCCAGGAGATCAGCTCAGTTCTAAACCTGCCTTTATCTGCCACAATTATGGTTTAAACTAAAGGATATTCAGGCAATACACGGTGTTTTCTCCCTCCATTCACCCACCCCACCCCCCTCCAAGTGGTTATTTGTAAAGGTCATCTGCAGAGCCAATACCTGTGGAAATCCTCGGTGTCTGAGCCAGACACCCAGACACTTCAAGATAACAACCTTGAGCGGGGACATTTACACCATCCCCAGTTTGTTTCCCAGCCCTAGAGCGGGTTCCTCTAGTAGGGAAGAGTTGAGCCTTCGGGGGACTGTCCCAAAATCCAACTGTGAGAAGCCAGAACAGCTTTTATTTGGCGGGGATTAGAGGAGGGAGGCGGAATAAAACAAACCTCAAACATAATATAGCCCAGTTTTTCCTCTGCTGCAGAACAGGAAAGAGTTTACAACACAACCTCATCTCCCCACAGCCTCCTGCTCCACTCTGGGAGCAGGTTTCATGAAGAGATCTTTAGGAAACACCCCCCCCAAATTCTTCGTAACAGCAAAGGATAAAGTTCATCTATGGGCAATGCATGTGCGAGGCACAGGCAAAAGCCTCCAGGTTTTTAGATTACACCTGCTGGGAGAGGAGTATTATACAAAGAGACGCAAGAAGAGTTATGCAATCCAGTGAATCATAATATAGCTAATATTTTACTGCGATAACAGCAACCCAAAGTGCATGAGCATAAGCAACAAACCAAACAATATTACGTGAAGAAAGATGAAGGCGAACAGCGTGGTGTCCTTTTGACTACCCATGTTTTTACATAAAAAACAGGCACATCTATACGAAATAGTTGAAGCAATAAATTCCCACTGTCCTTCTTCCCGATCTAATATCATAATTAAAAAACAGTAGGGGAGATTTTAAACTTTTATTGCATTTCTGGAGTTGGGTTGCTAAACATATATTAACTTTAGATTCTTCTCTTTCTCTCCAGGGGGGTGGTCTCTCAGAAATAAAATCAATCTTAATATACACATTATAGATATTGTTTTGTCTTGTACATGCTGTTAGAAGAAAGGGAAAGAAATCTGCTGATAGTTAATACAGAGAAGGCAAACTCATCATACATGTAATGAAACCTTTAAATCATTCAATTATCGCAGCACTAATATCAAATAATTATGGTTAAATGTACCAGTAATCAACCTTGTCCCTGTTGAAATATTAATTTACAGTATTGTGAATGAGTTTCTTCCCTTTTTTTCTTCTCTCCCTTTACTCTTTTTTAAACCCGCTTATTACATTTTTTTCCCCAGCCTTGTGTGTTCAACCTTAAAGGATGATGAAAACAGCCGTAACCCCATGCAACATCGCTTTGGACAAAATCGACAATCATTTTGTCTTATCCACACTTCAAATACAACATCTTTAACACAACAGACAAAGCAAAGTGGGATATTTTCAAACCGACGCTTAAAAATACACTTTAATTCACCGCACGTGATTTTATTCTCATCCTGGTCAGAACGTTCACTCCAAAAGCCCGTCCTCTGAAGCAAGGACATTGCTATTTTTGCAATCGAAATATACCCCTTGCACAGCAACTTTGCCCAGAAGCTCACACGTAAGATGTCAAAGGAGGGAAAACCCACGAAACATCACAATCCA
>JANRGW010021733.1:14962-18327 GCA_024733675.1 Psilopsiagon aymara
GTGGATCCTGCAATTGCAGCAACCTCCCCGGCCCCGCATTCCTGCCAGATCGAGAAATCCAAAGCAACAAATTGATTTAGCCAAAGGCACCTTTTAAATTTGCTGCTGTGTCACGAACCCAACACTCGCGTTTGCCGAAAACCTTGAATGCCACCAAGCCCTGGACATAGATCCCCTTGGAAATCAAATCTCCCCCCAACCGCTCCGGTTACAGGAGAAAGGTCTGAACCTTCAGACCGAATAAAAATTCAGGTTCAGCAGAAACGAAACCCGAAGCTAAACCAGATTTTAAAAGGAAGCAGCAGAAAGAGAAGCAAACCAAATCCACCCCAAATTGGATCTGATCATTTGAAAATACCACAAACACCACGAAATGCCTTTAAAACCGCAAAAAAACCTCGAGGAAACCACGTCTTTCTCCACGCACTCCTTTTGAATTTAACATCCGAAGCGAAGCAAAGCCTCCATCTGTATTTTTTCCTTCCTTTCTTTTAGCCTCAATTGCAAATCCAACCCGATGTAATCTTTATTTCGGGTTCACTCCCACCAAAACCTTTCTTGGCGTGGAGGTTGAAGGCGCTTTGTGCAGATAAGTTTGCAGGGGTTTTGATAACCTTGACTTTGCTTTCTTTTTTTTTCCTTGGGTGTGTGTAATTGTAACTCAGCTGTCAGATAATATCTTTTCCCTTTGGATGCGGAATGGTATTTAAAGAAAGGGGTGGGGGGGAGAACAAAAAATTTCAACAGCAAGGGAAATAATAAGTATTTATCGGTTCAGCTTTTAAAAAGGCCAATTTTGGAGGAGGGGAAACGCCAGACGAGAGGTTTTGCTGGTGCCACAACATCGAGACTTGTGTGCGTGGGGGTCCTGCGTGGACCCCCACGCCTGCAGGCTTGCATGCACCCTCCCCACCCCACCCCACATCCACTCTGCTGCTACTGGAGCCCTAATTATAGCCCAGATCCTGACACACGGCGGATATTTTAATCCACATACCACAGGCAGAGCATGCAGCCCTTTGCTTAGATCTGAGCAGTATTTTCTACCAAGTTTTTAGGGAAATTCAATCCCTCCCTTCACATAATCCCCACTTATTGACCCGATAGAACCTTCAGAATCCACCTCGCTTCAAATCAGGACAGGACCCAACCCGAATATTCACATACAATAGATTTCAAGCCATACGCAACCTCCACAGAGAAAATAAAATGTGCTGAATGAAAGCCTCTTTTCAGAAATTCCCGAACTTAAAACATCTGCTCAACACACAGAAACATTTTTTTTGCCTTCGCAAACAAAACCTCAGTCCGCCAGGAAAAAAAAAAAAAATAGAAGGCAGATTTTTCCTCTTTGAGTCTCCCAAGGAGCTTCCAAGCCATGGAATGAGGCTGTGCACAACTCCAGCCTGAGACGGTTGCAACTGCAAATGAGACTTTAGGCATTTTCGGTTTTTCACCCCATTTTGACACCGAGCAAGCCCCACCGAAGACAAGTCCGCTCAGAGCACAGAAATAAAGCATTTGCGTAGAAAGCGAAATGAAAGGGGCAAAAAAAGGCTTTTTCTGCCTTCAAAACCACAACACCACCCCTCAAATACCCCCCCCCCCCAAACAACCAAACCCCAAATCTCTGCCATTTCAAAGCGAAGCCACCTCATCTTATCGCATTCTGCAGCGAGGATTAAAAGGACCACATCATTTTTTTTAGCACAAATATATGCACAGTAAGTTCTTTTCCATGTAAACAGCAAAAGGACGAGTTCTTAAACAGCTCCCTGCTCCCTTTTCTGAGCTCTAATAAATACAGATTTCTGAAAAACCCACAAAAGCAACATTTCTATGAAGTGCATATTTTTCCCCAAACGACATCACCAATAGAGAACATTATTGTGCCAATTTCTGGAGGAGAAGTTGGCAGGGCAGAGAGCACATTACTGCATATTCGCATTACTCTTGCTCTTATTAGCTATGGATAGTTACTAATTGCTGAAATTAGCTGCTGGTAATGAATGATTCCCTTACCTTTAGCTTCATTGTCAGAATTGTCAGTGCTGGTGTCAGTGCTTTTATTCAGCTCTTTCTCTGCTTCCGAAGGACTTATTTTGGGTGCTGGGGCGCTTTTTTCTGTTTTAATTTCGTTCGTGGATGTGTTCTGAGCATTATCTGTTTTTGTGTTTTCGGGGAAACTCACTTTAGCCACCGGGGGAGGCGGAGGAGGAGGAGGAGGTGGTGGTGGTGCTGGTTCCAGATGCTCATTCCTTGGGTTCAGGCTCGCCCTGGATTCAAAACTTGCCTCAAACTCATTTGGATTGCTGCAGTTTGACGTCTTCTCCATGGAGGGGTAACCTTGGCTCGCTCGGTAGTAGCTAGGAACGGGGACTTCATGGTCATTTAGGCAAGGCTCAGGCATTTGATTGGGGTAGAGGGCTGCCTCTGTGGCATTTTTTGCTCTTTTATCAGCGTTATACATACAGCAAACATTCTCTTCCTTGACATTGGTTGGGAAGGAGCAGGATGGGAGCTGTCTTGCAACAGGTTGCTCGATCCTGTACGTATTTTTGGGGTCACACCAAGTGTCTAGCTGAGAAAGGTAAGATGGATAGGTGCTGAGAGACAAGGTAGCGCTATTCACCTCGTCCCTTTTGGAAAGAGACGGGATAATTCCACAGTTCCTCATGACTCCGCAGCTGAAATCGCTCCCAGGCTGCATGTACATCCCTTGGCTGGAGGAATAATTCTCCCCTCTACAGGTACCGGCCAACGAGTCCATCAAAAACGAGTTGGAAGTCACATTGTTGGGACATGACATTTTCAGAGAGGGTTTTTAAGGAGGAATACTCCAGCCAGGGGCTGACATCTTTTTTTTAGGGGGAAAAAATATCAAGCACCATAATTATCCACGCATCGCTCTCCCCCCCTCCACCCCCCCACGTGATGCCCAGGCCAATGAGGATTGAAAATGGCCTTGATGATTCAGACGGGGACGACGTCACGGGGGTCAAGTTGGCGGGACCGGGAGCGGCACCGTGGAGCAACAGCGACATCTGCCAGCACCGGGCCGGGACCTTCACGTTGAACAAAGGCAGAGCCCCACCGCCCCGTTCCCCTCCCCCCCGTTTGTTTACCAACGGAGCCACGCGTGGAAAGGGGCAAAGGAAGGGGGGAAAAATACAATTAATTTTTTTTAATGATTTTTTTTTTTTTTTAATTAAGAGGGGATTTGGGCAGCGGATAAAATTTAAATGGAAAAAAAAATCAATAATCTCGACACCCCCCCTCTTTTTTCCCCCTTTTACACCTTCAGAATTCTCTTTTTGAGCCCCAAACCCGATTAAAATTTGTAATTCTTGTCTCCCTCCCCCCCC
>JANRGW010021735.1:0-21003 GCA_024733675.1 Psilopsiagon aymara
CTCCATTGCTGGCGGGGTTCAAGGCCAGGTTGGACATAGCCTTGGGTGACATGGTTTAGTGGGAGGTGTCCCTGCCCATGTTAGGGGGGTTGGAACTAGGTGATCTTAAGGTCCTTTCCAACCCTAACTATTCTATGATTCTGTGATCAGATTAATGGTTCCAGAAAGTTGCACCTTCACTCCATTTCCAGAGTCCAAGTTGCAATAAGCATTCTAATCTAAGCAGGACAAAATACTTTGGACTACACAGTATACAGCAAGATTGGAATTCAGACAGAATGGATATGTAGGTCTGTACCTATCTGCGTAGATGCGTCCTAACTTTGTTTACTTGCCAACACTGGGACAGGTGAAATGCAGGTAGTAGAGGATCTTCGAGTCTCAGGTAAATGCCTTTGTATAGGAAGTGTCATTCTAAGAAAAGGAAAGATCACCATACAAAGGACACATAACGATTTATAGATCACTAATGAATATTTAAAGGTTATTTGCCAATAGGAAGAGAAATGTTTGCTTTAAAAGATTACCACATCACAGACAGAACAGAAATAACAGGAGCACAAGGGCTATCATACAGTTTATATGCTAAATTAGGAATGAACTGGAAGCTAAATTAGCTAAATTAGGAATAAACTGGGTGAAGAACAGACCAGCTCTAGGTAGAGATGTTTTAAAAGTTAAAATTAAACTGTTGAAGAAGATGTGTGGCATTCAGAGCAGGTATAGGGGGAGATAATAAAGTGGAAGATGAATATACCAGAGGTCTTACTGAGAATATCAGAAGGATAGAAATTAGCAAGTAACTAGAGTCAGCACAGGGTACTTCTCCCAGGTGCTTAAAACATTGTAAATAATTCCCATTTAAAATTTTTGTTTTATTTTATTTTATTTGAGAGATTATATTGAAATTCTAGATAGAGTTTATTGGTTTTTTTGTCCCAAATGATTATTGATCATTACATATGAGCAATAAAAAATGTGACTGTGTGGGCTGGCTGTAATGAAGCTGGGATTTTGTGTTCATTCATCACAAGATGTAACTCTTAAGTGCATCTGCTTTCTATTTCAAGATCTTTTTTCTTACTGCTAGCTTTATGGATAATTGAGCTAATAAAGATCTTTCTTTGTAGAAAATCATCAGGAAAGAAGGCACATAGGAGCTTCAATGTGGTGTGTTTGTGGTGGGCTCAGAGATGACAGAAGAATTGCAGAAAAATATGGTTTACCACATACAGATTTAGTCACGCAAGCTTAAACATACAATTTCAGACAGTTGTCAGGGCCCCCACTATTAAATTTGCATAGAAATTCATCTGTTATCTTATACACCTGTCTTATGATGTAGAGAATTGGCTTGTGAAGGTGCTTATCTGTCTCCAATTACAGAGAACATAAATAGTAGCTTAGGTGAAGCACTTTCAAATGGCTGATAACATAAATCTTACCTTGGGAATACAATAAAAATGTCTTTGCTTAGGTTAAAGCTTTGAAGAAGTCCTCAAAGGAGAGAGATACGTGCAGGTCCTGCAGACAGCTACTGGAGGCTGGGTACAGCCCTCAGCAGTTACCTGTAAAACTCCAGTCTCAGGCATTAGGCTGTCCCTCTTCCCTAGAAAAGGAGCCATAGTTGACAAAAAGCTGCATGCAAAAAAGCCTGACCTCATCTAAACTCCTGCGTTGCTTATAAATAATTACTGTGTACTTCAGAGCCAACATAAGCAGTGAGCTGCTGGCACAAGGGTAGGGAAATGGAGGTAGAGGTAAGCTTGAACATGTTTACATGTGTGACTGACTACAATTAGGGCAGAGTATAGAGGCTTGTATTCACGTTCTCTCTGCAAACAGCAGAAGCTGTTTAAGGAAATACTTTCTCAGCTGTTTGCTTACTTGAGGTTACTGTTCCTGTAACTGTGCTGGTAGAAAGGAACATGTATGCGTCAGCAGCTCCCACTCACAGACCTACATCTTCATGCAAGACCACTTTTATTACCAGCATCAGCTAAGATGTTGGACCTGGTGTTCATGTTCCCCACAGGGAGATGGGGGGAAGAGCCTAATTATTCTGACTCTGTCATGAGGCAGGAGGAAATGGTGGGCAGTGGAAGGCTGTAAATTAATAGCCCAACATCCACCAGAGATGCTTTCTCAAAGCCCTAACTAAATTGGTGCAGAATTTGATTGTTCATCTCTTCGAAAAGCCTCTGTCATTCATTCACAAGTAGGGAATACACCTCCTGCTAGAACAAACTGTCAGTGACAATGAGGGTCTAAAGGCATAAGCAAAGATTAAATTCCTGATTCCTATTGACTTTTAATGTAATCCAGTGTTTAGTGTAACCAAGTGTTGCACTCTGCACCTTTCAGATATTTCCCTATGGACCTCAACATGCTAATTTTCAATACACTTCTGAGATTTGTTTAATTTTCTCCTGGAAATTGCTGTGTTATTTTTGCATATTCAGAACCCTGTACCATTCGAGTTTGGAGAGGCCAACTGTTCCCTCTGTTTTCACATGAAGATAGAATGAATCAGTGTTACTTCCACCCTTATTGCTGTTCCCCCAAATGCTTTCACAGATGTACTAGGAACACGGAGTTCTGTGGTCTATAACGGCATACCCCAGGCTGGGCTGCCTTCAAAAACTACCTTGTGGGAACCATGCAATTACAAGTATCTTAAAGCTGGTAGGAGTTATCACATGTTTCGCAAGGAAAGATCCCATGAGGGCTCAGATGATAGCAAATCTCTAACAAGAAAAGAATTTCACAGGAGCAAATAGGCTTCAGATGGTATATTTACATCCTTAGGGGAAGAAAGTTACTGTGTCTCCAAGACTGGCCAGCTCAGTACTTACTAGACGACAATAAGGAAACTACTGATTGCCGTATCATCTCTTTTCTTTTGTTGCTTGTATTTCAGCTTACTCACAGGAAGACTGGTACCACTCCATGTATCCTTTTCTCCTCAGAAATATGCTACAAATCTAGCATATACTCCTAAGTATAAGGAGACTGCTGATTTCATATCCATCCTGCTGTGAGAATGAGTTCACATCGCAGCATCATTGTGCATCACTTGTACTAGCTCAGCACAGGTATCAGTGCGAGCTCAGAATGAAACAACTAATTAAATCTATATTCCTGATGAGGGAAAAGATGAGGGAAGTATTAGAGATAACAAAATACAGTGGCCTGGTGATGAAGAAATGAAGGAGAAAAAGGTCTTCAGCTGGTAGAACTTTAACCTCTGCAAGCCTGGGAATTTTTTTTTCTTGATGCTGTAATAGCAATAACACCAATAACTGTTAAGAATAAAGTGAAAAATAACAGTTAAGAATAAAATGAAGGCCATGTAAGCCTTCAGTATCTGTGAGACACAGGCTCCACCAGCTGTGCTGGCTTTCTTCCTACATCTGGGCTCCAAAATGGGTAACAAGAAAACTCTGAGAGAACTATTTTAAGAACTCTGGCACTAAGCACAGTGGGGAAAGAGAGAAAAAAAAAAAAAAAAAACCAAGAAAAAAAGCCCCAACCCTCCACTTCTTTACTGAAATCAGTCTGTTGAAAGCATTTCTGTTTGGCTGTCACAGTTCGCCAAGCAGCCTAATGTGCCAGCTATTAGTACCCAGCAGAGAGCATGTTTGCAGCTATTCAGCAAAACTATCACATGTCCCTAGCCAAGGAAAGAGGGATCAGCTGCCGAACACTGAAGCTGACAAAGAGCAGAGCTATTAAAGCAAGCAATAAAAAAAAAACAAAAACTAAACCAAAAAAAAAAACCAACCCCACAACCCAGAATGGAGACTGATTTTTATTATTATTTTTTTAACCTAATGGATGACATTTATAACTGGAAAGTATGAGTCAGAGAGTGCTGTGCCAGCACGGGGTCTTTATGATGTTTTCATCTTTCTTGTTCTTCTTCCTTGTCTGGGACCATTCTGTCTTGTTGATTTGAAAGTTTTAGGTTCATTGCAGTGTTTAGGAGACGGGCGGACATGCATGTTTGTGTGTACATGTAAGGAGTGACCACAGCTCAGTGAACTGGAAATAAAAAGCTAAACTACTCAGAAAAATTCCAGTGAGCAGTGAGAATGCTCTGCAGTGCTGGGACCTCTTGGATAAATTATTGCTGCCAAAGTGTTATTGCTGCCAAATGTGGCAGTGACGGGAGTGTGGGAGGCAGCCACCCACTTGCTAGTGAGGACAAAATGGACACAAGCTCCATCTCCTCAACAACTATTCTCATCCAAAAAGCTTTAAAAACAGAGAACTGTTTGTCCTTTTGTAGCACATGAACAAATAGGATCTATTTGCCACAGATTTTCTCTATAATACCATATCTCTAGCATGTAACCAAGAAACAAGATTATACTACTTGATGACATTAGTCTGGTTACCTCAGGAACAACACACCCGATTCCAGATTCTGGTTAAAGAAAGTTCTCTTTACATTGCAAGATCAGCTTGGCAGCATTTCCTAGGGAGAATAAACATATTGAGGAACCCCTGGTATAGAATAGTCCTGTCCTGACATAGAGCCAACATTGTTTTACAGCAGCTTCTCCTACCCTGCAACACCCCATCACAGGATTCATGTTGGGACAAGCAAACTCCCACTCACAGAGTAATCCCCAAGATCCATGCAAGGCAGCATACCATGGCCATGCCTGTTTGGGCTGGCACAGTGGCTTGGATCCCCCCATGGCTTCCTGAGGACATGGGGAGGTGTGAGGCACCCGCAGTGCTTTTGCTTCCCTTTTCCCACAGCTGATATGGGTCATGCTCAGCGCAGCTGAAAATTGAGCCCTCAGGCGGGGAGCTATAATGAATTCACTAGATTAGGCAGTGAAAGCCAATGTGAACAAAACAACCAGCTGGCTCAAGAATATTTTGTGCTACCATAAAAATCCTACAGGACAGTGGGAAATAAGCTTCAAAGCTGACCCCCTTCATTCCTCTGAAGACCAAGCCCATCTTTGCTTTTATACACACTGTTGCAGCCTACATATAACTCTGAAACTGAAAACAAATGAAGGTATTTACATCCTCTATGCACTGTTATGTTATAGGCATTAACAATTGTAGACTGTGTTCTCATGTAAGAATGTGATGCACCTTGGTAAAAGGCTGTGCATGGAGGAAATCTGTCTGAAGCTCTGGGATGTCACTTTTTTCTTTTCTTTTTTATAATGGTTATTGGAATCCAATCCAGTTACTCACCTTATTGTGGATATTCTTTGATTCTGCTCTATTAAAGCCTTCACAAGTATTCATAAACACTACCTCTAAAGAACTGAAAAATTAAAATAACACACATAGGGTGGCAGAATTCCGGAATCAGAAACTGAAAAAGTGTTTAATTTTTGTTACTAGAAGTGGAACTATAATTCCTACCTAGACTAGTGTGAGAGTAGACTCATTTATTTTTTTGCATTTGTCCTACGTAAAGGGTTATGTTAAAACCCTATACTTTAAAATGTTGTTTTTTCCTTTAGCTGAGAGATGTCTTTTCATATGCTAGCTAATCCACCCACACTTTTCCTGTGATTATCCTCAAGAAATGGGAAGAAAATTCCATAAAATGTGCATACCCAATGATATCACATTTACACTTCAAGGCTAGTTTTACTTGATTAATAGTTTTCCTTCCTTTCTAGTTCCCAAGAAATGTGTATTCCTTGAGGTGTTTTTGGAAAATTCATGCAATTACTGTACTGGAGGAATCTCTCCTATGGAAGGCCATTCTTATCACAGAAAAGATGCAGGTAAAAACAGCCTCACATTTGGCATTTGAAGGAGTGAAAGGCAACACTTAGAAATACCCGTATGGCATTGCCCTTAAAATCTCCTGAGGAAATCCACCATAAAATACAGCATGTGCTGAGAACAGGCTGGGCCACATAAATATGGATTGATTTTGGCTTCAGCTATTCAGAAATCACCAGAACAGGCGCCAAATTAAATCACCCTACTAGCTGCTTTCCATGGCTGAAGGTCAGTAGTAGTCAACGCAGAAAGGAATTTGGATAACGCATCTTGCAATTCAAGAGCACCTCGACTGCTCTAAAAACCCAATGCATTCCTACCTCAGAAAACCTCAAGTGTAGAGCAGTTTAGTTTTCCTTTGACATGGAAGCAGTTTATAGCTTGTAAGGAAGGAAAACATATTTGTCTTTCGCATCAATGTTAATTTATGCCATATTTCCCATGTATTTATAACTCAAACATTCTAAATTAGAACTATTAGATGAAAATAAATTATAATCTGACAGAAGGCAAAATATTCCATAAATCTGATTTGGAAAAGGGAAATATTCATTCATATATAGCTGACTAATGGTCCTACAGTTGCAATTTCAGGAACATGATTTTCTGAAAGAACTGCTGACAACCATGCTAAACTTTGAAGATTAGTATGCTTAGCTGTAATTTTGCTCCCATTTGAATCCTACTTAGTTGTCTGCTTGTTTCTTATTGCCATCTTTGTTTCTTAGAACACTTGCATAAATAGATAATTTTTGTTACTTGAAAGCTTTTTTGATCTCCTTTTCATTTTCCACCTGCAATTATAACTCTTGGTGACATCAACCATTGGATTCAGTGAAAAGAATTATGATAAATGGCTGAATGAAGAGTTATTGACACAAAGTGGAAAATAGCCATCTGGAACAGATGGACTCTCAAAAAGCCTGTTTGCATGTAAGAATCATAAAAAAGGAAAAAAATACAGTCACAAATATATAGAAAATGCTTCATGCAAGCTATGCAGTGTGAAGTCAATGCACAGAACTGAAAATCTCATTAGAGTTATTGGTGATACAAAGTTAAAGATGCAACCTAGTGAGTTACAGAACACTCATAATCATGAATATAATAGTGATATTGCCAAAGAAGCCTTTTTGGTTCTTTTTCTTCCACATCTACTTAAATTCAGGCTGGGTGCACTTTTAAGAATATCCTTCTGCACAGATCTATTTCATTCTCCAATGAAACAAACAGTAAGTATAGGGTAGGCCCATATTTCTATTGGTTTGCTACTTTAACTTTTTTCTTATTTCTCATATTATTAGTTGCATTATATTTTAGTCCACACTCTGAGCAAGTATAAAACAGTATAATACTCTGAGCAGCCTTCACTGTGCCAGTCAAGAGCCTAGCACATTTCTGAAACAAGTGCTGGTACACACTAGTGTTGGGGGCTTTTTTTTGTACATAAACTGGGGTCATATTGACCTTAAGCACTGACCTTAATCATAATTATAACATGGAGGTACGAGTAAGGATTGCAACCCACTTCACCCTTTTATGCATGAAATAATCTTTAAAGAGAATTAAAAAGTAGTTGTCTCTCCTGGTCTCTGTCCACTCTGTTGCAGTACTTCATAATATTCACAGCATAAAACTGAAGCAGGGAATATAGCATGTACTGATAATCCTAGTTTTGGTGGCTTCATTTGAACAAATTGAATCAGAAGAGATTGTAGAGGGGAGTTTAAGTTAGTTTACACTTTTGCCTGAGTGGACAGTAGAGTTACCTTGCTTAGTTTTGGTATTCTTGGTTTGCTGTCTAGAGAAGATGTGGTAGATAATGAATATTCTGGAGAATCTTCATGTTAACACAGAGTGCAGTTTAATTCACAGCTATAATCTATTTTCATTATAGCCATTTTTTAGACAAACCTGCTATGACTTTGTTTACAGAATAGTAAGATAGAAGAATTTACTCAACTTCAGAGTAGGTTGAAAGAATGTGGCACATAGAGATTCAGTAATAGACCCTAAAATAATAACAGCAAGCATATGCAGTCTTGCAGCCAGAGTTGGTTTATATCCACAATCACAACAATATTTCCCATAATTCTTTTACAAGCACTGTGTATTAATAAGTATGTCTAATGTTAAGGCTTTCCACTGTACTTTGAATTTACACAGCTTATCACTTCATAGTAGGGATTATCCAAATGCATTCTCTGGTTCAAAAGCTGTTGCCCTCTTGAGCAACTTAATAGGTGCTTCTACTTCAAACCCAGTTGAAGTCTAGAAATCTTTTTGATCTGCAGGTTATATCCACTGTAAGTCCATCAAAGCTGTTGTGGATTTACACCACTGTAAAAGCAAAAGTTTACTGGCTCTGCCTGTTTGGAATGGTACTTTTGGGAAACCCATGAATAGCATGGATGAACCAAAACAAATTTGATTTAAAGCAGACTTTCTGAGAGTCTGGATAGACAGTGTATGCAAACAAGGGGGTGGAAACCACTTCTAGGCTATTCACAGTCTTCTGGTAGCCTTACACACAAAGAGATGGAAATCAGAAAATGGATTTAGAAACTCTGATTCTGAGAGATGTTTTGCATGTGACCCTTTAAAAAATGTCGGCAACACTGTATTTATCTTTCTAGATCTTTGAATCATTACCTTCTGACTGTGTAAGATATTGGCAAATACATTTTGTATGCAACCATGTTCTTTCAGAACTGTCAAAAGTGACTTTTTACTGGAACATCATTCATGTGACATTGCAGTTCCTGGCAAAAGCAGACACAGATGTTCGTGAGAGTGCCACTCTTGTCCCTGAAAGAGGATGAACCCCAGCAAGGTTATTTTACCAATGAAAATAAGCAATTTGTTGCATGGTAGTCTTTCATGCCGTACATCTTGTTTAAAATCATATATGTAGTCACTAAAGTCATTGTGACCTCTTTGACTGCAACCATCAGTACAGTGATGTCACTTAGCTCCACTTCACTTCATATTGTCTAGACACAGTTCCTTGGCTTTCTTCATGCTGAGTTGAGATCATTGGTTGAGTGAGAGTAATCACCTGAAGCACGTCAGAGAGAAGCTGGCAGACTGAGAGATGTATTGTCTGAGTCTGAAGGAGCAATTTCTCTCATTTCAGCCAGGTTTATAGACTGA
Source organism: Psilopsiagon aymara (assembly GCA_024733675.1). Lineage (NCBI taxonomy): Eukaryota > Metazoa > Chordata > Aves > Psittaciformes > Psittacidae > Psilopsiagon > Psilopsiagon aymara. The sequence continues at coordinate 8,923 of JANRGW010021735.1, forward strand.
GAGTAACTTCTGAATGGATGAACTTCTGCCCTGGTGTGACCTTTAGTTCTTGGCCTAGTGTGTTGCTTATCAGTGAATAGTACTTATATAATCTATAACAATGTGAGATTTTATTTAAAATAAAATTGTCTAGTTTATCCTGGTTGGGAGGCATTTATTTGAAATTGTGTTGGTTTGGTTTTACCAGTAAAGAGAGTTTTTGTATGATATATACATTCATTCAGAATATTTGGGACAAGTGCATCATATAAATTGATAAAATAATTGGATACATTATAACTGTTGCAGATCTCAGAAGCCATTTACTGGAAAATGCCCATATAATAGTGTTGCAGAAACAAAGGCATGACTGTGGTTTATCAGGCACACTCATCTGAAGGCATCACTTTAATCATTTGTGCTATTAGAGAAGATAATATTACTTCATTCCCCAGTATATGGGAATGAAGTTACTTCACAAGTTGATACAAACACTAGCAGTTAGCTGCAATAATTCATTGGGTTCAGTCCTTCGCTGTTGTGCTTCACAGCTGTCTCACCAGGTCAGAGAGTTCTTTTCTTTTTAGTTTACTTTAAGGTTACATTATAATCCTTGTATTAGTTTTCCTGAATGGAATGCATACCCATCACAAATGTTTTAACAATGCATTCAGAAAACAGGCAGCACAGCTTATCCGTTTTTACGGACTATCATCATCTGAAGCTGCTAGGGCAGGATGAGGACTGAGTAAGTGCTCTTCCATTGAGAAACTGTCCAAGATCTTACTTGCTGTAACAATTTCAGCTAAAGTACCTCTTAAGAACTTAGCAGAGTGGATAGCAGTACAAATGAAGCCAAGTTTTACAGTAGAGACCTGTTCCAAAGATGAGCCAATTCAAAAGTAGACTTCTCAGGGATTTCACAGTGATTTTGGAGATTTTACACCAAGCCTTCAATGCAAAATCTTTTCACACTATAATTTAAGAAACGAGGGGGCAAGACAGACATTTCAAATTTGTTTCTTTTGAAGTCCGGTATCCCATGACTGTATTTTTATCCTCTGCCAGTCAGGTGTCGTTTTTCACCGTTGTGTTAACCTGCACTACCAATACCATCAGTGCTTTGGTGTCTATGAAAAGACGGAAGTTTTCTGTTAGAACAACAAACATATGATTGAGTATAAATAATGAAGACTGTTCTGCTAACTCACTTGAGTGTTAGTGTATCAAGGTAGCCAGATATCCAAGATTTTACAGTACTGGTCAAGTCTGGATAAATATCTAAGAGAGCAAGCTTTCTTATCAGATTCCAGCACTTCCACTTGGCATCTCAGCTGGAAATACCACAAGAAAAGCTTTTCTGTTTAAGCACAGACATTTCCAGCTCTAGTCCCCGGTGGAAATCAGAGATGCTCATGAAAGTACTTTTGCTCATAAGGGTTCACTGTAAGCTCAGTTCCAAACATGGGCTAAGGTTTCTTTTGTGTTTCTTCCTTGAAGCCTGTGTGGGAGCCTGATTTGTAAGTGCCTTCGGTATTTTTTTTAACTCCAATTGTAAACCAGGAGGGCCTTCACTTCTAATTGCTATCTGAAGATGTGACTCTAGCAAATAGTTTTAAAAAGGGCTCCTGATTTTGCATGTTTTAATTTCCAGGTTTTCTGTACAAGAGAAAGAAGTGGTTAAGGTATTGTAGAGAACTTTCCTGAAGTTAATTACTAAGTCTAACCCTTTTCCACAGAATGCATAACTGTCTTTTTTGCCTAAGGAAACCTGAGCAGCAATCGTTTATATCCCCAAAGACTAATCTAATCGTGGCACTTCAGCACATCCTGGGAGTGGGAAGAAGGATAGTCTTCTTTAAAGAAACCACTTTTGATTAAGCTATTTCACTTTGAATAAAAGAATATAAATTAGATTAAGAGGTTTAATACACACCTCTTTATATTCAGACAAGTATTTAAGCTAAAAGACAATTTTATTCTCAGTGTTTACCTCAATATTTAAATGAGTACATATGAAGTAGATCAGTATTAGTCAGAGTGGTAGAGCAAACCCTCTGGTTAAAAATGTGCCACATCCAGCTATTAGACCACACTCGCAGGAATTGTGAATTCAAGACCTCTGAAGCAGGTGAAGAATGTGAGTTAAAGGCTTTCAAGACCCTCCTGTGTGCTCTAATGGGCAACAGCAAAGACTGTACCAGTACTTCTTTCAGCATTTTTTTCTCAGTGTATGATGACTGGTTCAGTATCATGTTCTGAGAATTACCAAATCCCAGTAGATGCTTAGTTGGATGTTTAGATCAAGTGCGTGTTTGGTTCACAAAGACATAGTCTGGGTAGTCCTGCACAAGCAGATATTTGAGGTCAAATTGGGGCAAATCTTGGTTAATTCTCCTTTTCAGCGAATGAAGTTACTGTCAGAGGGTCGTTCATGCTGCATACATTGAGCACACACTTTATAATAGGATGAGTGTTCCTTTGAAGTTTTCTATTGCTTTCCACACATCAGGAGCCTAGATGTAAAGCCTTGATTATATTAACTTTTAGGGTAACTGGTTGCAATCCTACTATTAAACACTCAGGTAGACAATCTTGTAAAAAGTGGAAAAGTTTACAAAATTCAGACAACTATACTGTTTGACAGCAGTTTGTGGAGTCTTTGAAAATTAAAATGTGGAATTCCAGCAACAAAAGTAGGAATCAGATAATGCAATCTTTTAGTTGATGTAGCTCTATTTGTTTGATATTTGCTCTCCCTAAGCCTGAAGTTGCACCCCTTTAGGTGACACCCCTTTAGGTGCAGTTTTAAGGCAAATAAATAACCACCCTTATTTTAATTTGTAAAGAGGTTTCACGTAAAAATGCTGTGAAAATTGTTCAGGATACTGCCTTTAAAACTTGTGATAAAGTTCATATATATATTTCTATATGTCTTAGTTTCTTTCTTGCTTAAATATCCAAAACAGTATGCTTTGCCAATTTGATGTAGGTGCGCAGATGGACTGGGTGGGATAAGCATGATTCTTTTAATATCATTTTCCAGTTTGCCTCCCAATTAAAAATGATGATTTTCTTAGAAGATACTGTGAAAGTTTCAACACCTGTAATTCTTTTAATCAGTTTTTAATTTTAAAATTTAAATTAAAGAATTAGTACATTTCTCTGATCTTTGTTTTGGCTAATTCCCTTTCATACTTAGTTCAGGACTTCATCTGAAAAATGGAGCACAGAAGAACTTTGTGTTCTCATATGTGGGTGATAGACTAAAACTCTCCTTTACAGCTGATCTGTAGAAAGCATGCTCCTGTTGCAAGATTCCTAAGACTATATTGGAATACTGTATTATCAGCACTTTAGTATATAACCATAGGCAGTCATATGCCAGCACAAGGCAGGGCCAAAAATATCTGTATGATAGGAGGCAACTTGTGTTGCAAAGCTGGATTTTAGATCCATTCTGGTTTAATTCTGATATTGATATTAAAAAAAAAAAAAAAAAAAAAAAGAAAGAAAAAAAGGTGTTAATCTCATCCTATGGAGAAGTACTTACAGCCCTGAGGAAAGCGAACCAAGATTTTCCTGTTGCTTGAAACAGGAGAACTGACGGTGTTACCAGAAGGTCACCTAAGGCAACACAGATGCTTTAGCTCAGTGTAGCTTCTTTGCCTAGAAAGTGAGAACCCTGGCTTACCTTCTGCCTGAAATGACTTTTTTTTTCTGTATTTTCTTGAATTCAGAGGAATGTGTAAATTATACCTGCGGATTGTCTGTACTGCAGAAAAGTGTGGGAATAGGCAACGATCCAGTAACCAGTCACTCATCAAGTTGTCATGGCATTTTTCATTTCTTCCTGTGGATTTCAGCTTCTGAATAAGGAAGATAACTGTCTTTGAATATCAACATCAGGAGATGTGTTCAGTATGGGCTGTACACTACTGTGCTTATAATCCTTGACCTAATCCTTGACCTAAAATGTGAGCTGGGAAAGGGACAGACTTTTTCCACTCCTTCACTGTCCATTTTGCTCACTCAAAGGCAAATTTATTTTAACAGCAGTTGATTACCTATCACCTGGAATAAGTGAACTTCAGAGAAGGCCAAGGAAACAGAGTGGAGACATACATCTGTTCACATCACAATGCCAATGAAGTTTGTGAAATGATGCATTTATCCTGCAGAAAATCCCAATTACTCCTTTCTTTCTGCATAAAACATATATTTTTCTCCAGGAGTTTATTAATTAATATTTGAATTTCATAATATGTTCCTCCTATTGCTAACATTATAGCCTACTGCACAATATGCACATCAGGTGTTTTTTCTTTTTGCAGGCTTTCAAACTACTGTAGCATGGCACTAGCTCTTTAGCAAGACAGAGCACATAGTACCCATTGCTAATCCTTCTTCAAAGTGACAGTTGAATTAACATAAGCTTTAAGTGGGCGTTATGTATTCATTTGCACATTTTCTGCTGCTGCTTATGACTGGTTTAACTGCAATCTGCCACACATGAAAGCACTATTGTGCCTATACAAGCCTTATAGAAGTGTCAGATGCTTCAGGTATCTCTGCATAAACTCATGCAATACGCTGAAGGTCATTGGTTTTAAGTGCCTGGGGCAGAGAGATACAGATCTCTTCCTCTCTCTTCCTACCCCCTGTCTCACCCACTGCCAGCTCTACACAGATGTATGAAGTTGGCACTGTCTAAAAGCTATCTCATCATCATGAGTCATGTTTCAGCTTATTCCCCCTTTTCTCTGCTGTCTATTATTCAGGTGAGATATTTGTTTAAAATATACCCAGAATACACTAGATATAAGAGACACATTTTTTTTTGCATTTACCTCGGAAGGCTGAACCTGGTAAAATGCAACCGATTGCTGCACTTGCTTTTCCACGCGCCCTTGGTGCAGTATCCCCACCCTGAAGGACTCCACACATCACCTCTCTGCTGAGCATGCTGAAATAGCTTTGTTAAACCGTTTCCATAGAAAGAACAAGATGAAACGAACAGTATCATTCTCTGCTATTACCTAGGCAAGATCTGAATTCAGATTTTTTGTAGAAGTTTACATGATAGCTCACAGCTATCGTTTGTTCCCTTTTCTCTGGATAAGCACCATATGCAAAAAAAAAAAAATCAGGACTGTGAGTCCCTGAGTGCAGCTTAAATCAGGCAATATATGCTATTTCTGGTTCTCGAAAATATGATCTTCTTTTGCTTTCTGCTTGGAAATTACTTTGCATGGCTTTTTTCTTTTTTTTTCCCCAGAGCACATTACATTTTTTTCTTGATGTATGCAGTGGTAATTTCCAAGACCACATAGGAACAAAAGCAAAACGTGTACTGTTTGTTTTGATGGCTTATCCAGTCACTGCACAGCAAGGGTAGAACTCATTCATAAATTGCTCTTCATTTCATATCAGTTACCACTGTGACCACTCTGTGCAAGTTGCTTTGCACATAAAACTGTGGAAGCATATTTAATCTTTTACCTCATTAAGATCACTTCATAAAGAAATACATGAAAGGAATTAAATGGTTTGGTTTTTGGTGGGTTGTTTTTTGGGTTTTTTTTCTGGCCTATGTCAGGCATTTTGTAATAACTCTTCTATATAAACTTTCACCTTGAAACATTGTTTTCTACAGCCAGTGGTTGATATGTATGAAAATCTGTAAACTGTCACTGAAGGCATGTTAAATACTGAATATCATGCAAGGCAACAGACCTATTCTAAGGGTAGATGGCTAAAACTTGCTGTGAACAACAGTGTATTAGGCTCTATGTAAGGTAATGAATTGTTCTAGTATCTCCAAATGATGATATAACAAGCTGCCTTACTTTCTCCACTCTTTTTGGTAGCACTGATTTACTGAGTCAGGCGGTAGTTGTGAGAGATGATAGGAAGGGTGGCTGACAAGCTGCAGGAGTCACTGGAAGAACTGAGACAAGTGGGCTGATGTCCATGTTTTGAAGTCAGCAATTATCTGTATGAAATCTATCTCTGGACATGTTCACTTTCCATTGCAAATCGCTCCTTATAAATTGTTTCTTTTTCCTTCTTGGCTAGTGTAACATAGAGTTTCCCATCACTAACAGGTTGCTATTTATGTGCCATACTTGGTAAAGAAAGCTAATAACATTTGAGCCTTGCTTTGTAGTGTTAAACAGACACCCTTTAGAGGTACCTAACTTGTTTATATTTCCACACGCTTTTTTTTTCCCCCCATATTACTTTCTACTCACTTTAATGACATAATATTTTAAATAATCCCAGTGGAAATGGCTTGAATGCAGTAACTGAATGCTAAATTGACAAGTAGCTTTTCAGATGTAGGTGAGATGTCCCTATTGTTGCATACGCTGTTTGGCATTCTGAAAACTGTCTTTTGAAACAAATATTTCCCAACAGAGAAAGACAACAAATAATATATACTTTTATTTAAACCAGAACAAACAGATGCCTTAGTAAAAATATTAAGAGACTTTTTCTGTCTTATTTTTATTTTATTTTATTTTATTTTATTTTATTTTATTTTATTTATTTTATTTTAATTTCACATTAGGCAGTGCATTTTTTTAGCTCCTAATACATGACGTCACTTTAATACTTACGAAAACATCAAGCCTTTGACATGGGGTGGTATACATCTCACCAGGTCTTTATCATAAAATATGCGAGCATATAATCTAAACTAATCAAGCAGGCTCCATTTGCAGATTAAATACCTCCATACCAATTTAATTTAAGTGTCCTGGTCTGGTGGGATGAATGGCCTTCAATTAAATGCAGATGGAGCCTAGATGGCAATCCTTGATTTCATGTCCCATATATTTTTTAGATTAATAAAGTTTGATGAGGTGAATTGCATGTGAATTAACGTAAAGATTAATTCAACATAGTATGAATTCAATGTTTTTATTTAGAAGAAATTCCAATATTCATTGCTACACAGAAGAAAATAAAATAAATTAGATAACAAAATCTTTTGCTATTATATTGCACTGCAATATGATTTCATGTGAAATAATGCACCAGTGAAAGAAAGAAGTTTGAATAATCAGATAAATTATCAGCCTTCTTACTAGAGCAACAGAGTTCTTATTCCTTGCACTGTTCCCTAGTTTCACTCTCATCATCCTCTATGGAATTTTGGGAGTGGGAGCAGTGAAAGAAGAAAGTTGTCTTTTAGGAAGATAGGATATTCCAGGACAACAGGGCAAATAAGGAGAACAAAAAAGGTGAGAAATCATGGGAAATTGGTCTTTGTTTGAGTTCAATTAAGAAAAAAGCAAACTCACCCTGGTACTATTTTTCTTTTAATGTCTCTGAACTCGGTCATTTTCATCTACCTATTTTTGTCAAAATATGGCTTCCTGATTAAAATTATTTCAACATTCATCTCCTGTGTGTTTTTTTCATAGTGTATTTGGTAAACTCATCTATTAAATCACTCCTTTTATTCAAGAGCAGCACTGCATGCAAAATGCAAACTGTCACATTATGAAGTAAGAGGAAAACATGAAAAATAAAATGCTGTGGTGTAATTAGCAAATCCACATTTAAATGGCTACATCCTGTCCACTTGTTTTCACTGTAATTTCAGACATGTGACTACTGTGTTTACTAATTATTTCTATAGAAATGCTATGCATCATTAAGCAGCTGTAATGACTGGAGAGAGTGGAATTTCAGTGATGGACTATAATCATGTGTTTGCATATATGAGAGGTATTTTGCCAATAGCTCTGCATCTGATATAAATACCAGAGAAGATTATTACAGTTTGAGCGTTTTATGTCACTTTTTTTTTCTCCAGAAAATTAAGAAAAGTTTTTTGAAAAACTGTCATCTAACTGTGAAATACACATCTGTCTGTGCATCAGATTCTGTTGATGAAAGGTACTAAGCAGAACAAAAACTCTTAACTACTATTGTAACGGGTTATCTGTGTTCACTAATGAACCAGAAGAATTTTTTATGAAAAATTGCTTTCTGCTGTTGGAATCTTAAGCAAAAATGCTTGGACAAAACCAAAAACTTATATGCATAAAATTTATTTAGTTACTCATATGGTCAGACCTTTCCTGGATTCGTTTACTCAAAGCTTCCACTGGCCTCCAGAAGAACCATTTTGTGGCTCAGCACCTCTAAAAATGAGACTATCCAAAACTGGATTGAAAAATCAAATGTAAGTAATACTGACTGAAAAGCAAAGGCCAGATATTTTGTTTAATGTATTAGTCATTGTAAATAGTGATAACATCTGTATTTAGCTTCTGGAGGCATTTGCACTTTGCACAAAACAAGTAACGTTGATAAATTAGCTAGTCTGTACAGACATACTTGTTAGAAAAATTAACCCTGTGAGCACTTGCTGAAAAGCCAGTCAGAAGCTTTTCCAACATATTCCTTGTGTTTAATGAGCTATGCCTGCACAGGGACTTATTGTCTTTTGGATATGTAGTTCCACCAGGTTCAGCGAACAACATAGAGAATCACTATTCATTAATATGTACATGGGTTTATGGTGCTTTGGAAATGCAAGGGCTAGGGGAAAAGGCCCTGTGAATACATAAAGCAATTAAAACAAAAAGTGTTTCAAATAGAAGCACTTCTACTGAATTCAGCAGAATAACTATCCCAAAATGTTGATCTTTAAAGCCACATGGGGAATGTCTGTAAACTTCCCATTAACTTGATGTGAAAATTTCTGATGATAATTATTACTGTTTTTCTTTTGTTCAAATGATTCACCTAATTTTTTTAAATGGAAGAATTACTTTGCGTTAAATGCACTTCTCTGGCAAGCTCATAACATTAGCCCTCCTTCAACAAATGTTTAAGACAATTGCAAGACAGAGCATTAGAAGCAATGACAGAGAACTACAGCTTCGCTGTTCCAGCTGATTTGACATCTGAGAGATCTGAAAAGGTGGTAGTGATGTGGAAAGGCAGTGCCAAGGCAACAAGTTTCACCCAAGGGTATAGTTCAGACTGTGGCATAAGGAGCAGCTATTACATAAACTTTCTTAAGTCTCATCATGTCATTCTTGTACCTGTTAAACTGTAGGGGTCCATCATCTATAGTTCCTTTCTTCTAGCAAAGTCCCATAGTAAAGAATGGTCAAAGGTGTAAAAAAACAGTGAATTATGGACCATTTTTGCAGATAACGTCCAAATAAAGTTCCTTTTATGTTACTTTAAGCAAATCTGAATATGTGGTTGAATATTATTTTAAAATACTATTTCTATTTTACTATTTAGAAACAGATTTGTACCCTCACACCTACATTTGCATGTGTATGGATGGATGCACTTTAAAATGGAAACAAATCCAGTCATATGGCTGTGCAGATCCTATATTATATAATTAGCCCCAGTTTGTGAGGGTGGTCTTGCCCTTTAATATCCTGAAAGTTAAAAGCCCATCTTAAGCTCATCATGAGGGCTGGGATTCTTCTTACCTTTGATTTATTTATTAGATTTAGACTCCTGACTTGCCTCCATGGACACTGCTCATTTCTGGAAGAACAGCCAATGCATCCTCCCATAACTCTCTTTCTAAACAGGTGCCCCAAATTCTGTATAAAATACAAAGGCAAGTACATGATCAACTTAGACTGGACTCACAATTCAGATGACTAAAATCAGAAATTAGTGAGGTGAATCCTACCCACACAGGTTCACTATCTCTATGATGATACTTTGTGTTGTGTGCAAAATGGATGCTACAACAAATGTAGGGTCTAAACTGGGTGTGAAGTTTAAGTATTTGACTGATGGTTCGATAACATCTTCAGCTTTGGATAGACATTTTCAGTAACATATACAAGTAAATTTTTAAAACCCTCAGAGATTCACCCCTTTTGCTAAAAAGAAATTGATTTGGTCTTCAACACCTTCTTGTGAGGCAAAAAAGATTATTGTAACAAATGTGTTTGAGAGCACAGGCAAAAAGACTAGATATAATTAACTTGGCTCATAGTCTAAACCCTTAATTTTGAAATGGTAATTACAGGGTTTTTTGTCTTGAAAATATTTTAAAAAAAAAACAAACAAAAAACAAAAAACAACAGCATGACTATTTAAAAATTACAGTCTCTGTTTGATATGATTATATGAATGCAGATTCTATAGCAAAATTGCCACCTGTGCAGAAAAGGCTCATTATGAAAGGCATGTGAAAAAAGAAATATATCATTATTAATTTGATATTGTTTCTACCCATACTTCTGGGATATTAGGGTATAAATAAATTAGGAATGGTCATTCACTTCATATATTAGTGCTTGTGGGAATAGGTAAGATATTGAAAAAGTCAGTGACTGATGGCAAGAGTTGTTTTTTTTTTAAAGATTTCTGTTGATATAGAGATATACAACTTTTCTTCCTCATTTTATTCCTCCGCAAAAGGAGTAGCACATGAACCTTACATTGATTTGCTTTTTGCACATGACTAAAAAATCCTCAGCTTGGAAACTTGGGGAAATAATGTGTATATTTACATAAAGTCTGCCTCGATCACAAAACAGTGGAAGCTTTTCTGGCTTTTCACCTCTAATCTGGACTAAAGTCAGAGCAGAGACAAGTTTGTGTAGATGTTATTTTTCATATTTCTTCTTCCCTAGAAGAAGCTGACTAACTCCACCTGGATTCTTTGGCAATCCTTAGTGACAGCAGCCCTGGTAGAGAGAGCATGGACAAGATGGTCATGCAGTAAGGCTCTCAAACACGACAGCTTGCACTTCTTAGATAAGAGAAAGAAAGAATGTTTTCTTTAAAAATGCCTGGTGCTGATGGAATATGCCCCTGTTCTGTCAAACTGCAGCATTTTTTGCTTTGGGGACTCATTTTCTTAACATACACTGGCATGAAGTACTTTCCAAAATATCATCTACTTTAAAGTGGTTACTTTCTTTTCTGTTCTCCACTGAAACTTCTAAATAACTTCCTGTTAAAGATGAAAGCCAGTAGCATCCTTACTCTTCCCACATGAATCTTTTTTTTAATTTAGCAGGAAAAAAAAGTTATTTGGTGTTCCTCTTAACAGTGACAATGCTAATTTACCATTTTTGTTTATGGCTTATCTTTTTGTAACACATGGTTAGGAATTAGTATTTCCTTAATTCATAAGTAACCCTTTGTGTAACTGCATACTGTGTGCTTCATAGGTAAGTGATATTTGGATTATTCTCCATTGCTCTAACAGTCCAACTGATGCTCTATAAAGAGTCACTACCCTGTATGTAGCAGTCAATGGGCAGCAACACTCCGCAGATTTCATCTAGTGGCCATTAGTCTATGAAATCTTCCTAATTTTTGCTGCCTTAATTTTAATTCTTGCTTCATTTTCAGTTCCACCATAAACACCAGTGGAAATTTTCCTGCATATGTACATATTTATGTTAGGCTACCATTTAATAAATTAAAAACTGTTAGGATTCTGAACCTGAACTGAAAGCCATGTTGAAGGGCCATTCTTTCCTTAAACCAAACATGAGCTGCTTATATGCCCATGGATCATGGAAAAGTGTTAAACCAGCTACTGGCTCAAATTAGTGTCTTTACTGAAAGCCTCCAACCCCTCAGAGGAATGTGGCCAATACAGAGACTCTCTGTATGCATTAGGGTCTGCAGAGTGCTCTTGTGTTCTGTCTCCTCCGACTCTTTCCCATGCTGCTACAGGTGAACCAGTGATGACTAAGCCCTTGCTTTGTAGCTCTGAGCCTGCTTTCAGTCATTCAGCACTGACCTTTGGTCTTGAAGTTTTCCCTTCACAGAGTCCTATTTCTCCATAACCTGAGAGCCATGACTCTAGTGCCCATTCCCGCAGCTGGGGATGCCCTAAGCTGTATGGTTTGCGTACCAGCAAGAGTAAGTCTGAACTCAATAAAAGTTCTAACTCGTTGGGACTGTATGTCACGTAAATATTAAGGGCCAATTAACACATGCTCTTTTCTATTAAGGTCTGGATTTAGCATGGACTATCTATCAGAGTAGTGTCACACGGCACTGTCGTGGTTTAAGCCATAAATCAGCCACTCAGTTTGTTCACTCACTTCCCCCTTTTTCTTCCCTCTGCTCCTGGAG
>JANRGW010021738.1:0-20909 GCA_024733675.1 Psilopsiagon aymara
GCCCAGCCCGGGTCATACGATGGTGCTCACCATCCCTCTCGCCTGCCCCCCCAAACTGCCTCGATCCCGCCCTGTTCACCGCTCCCTGGGGCAGTTTTCACCCAGTCAGGTCTGGTGCCACCTCTCCCGGCACCGCCCCTGTGACTCAGCTCCTCACTCCCGCTGAGCTGCCGGGCCCTGGGGGAGCCCCGTCGAGGATTTGAGGCTCCCTCGGTGCCTCGTGCTGCTCCGAGTTGAAGCTCAAGGATGCCGAGCCTCCCCCCGATCAGGAGCTGCAGGCGTCCCCTTTGTTTCATTTTTAATTCCAGTCAACTACTTCATATAGGCTTGACGTGACTGATCCTAGCTGGGTGGTGAAGCTTATAAGGATATAAGAACAGCTCAGTAGTATGCAAAAAACTTGTATATGTCAGGCCCACTGTCTTTCCTACTACAGCAGCAATAAGCAGAGTAAGAGGGCCAGCATCCATGTAATTTACACCGTGCTAATCTGTTAGCCTCTTATTTCCAGCTCTGGAGCCATGGCAAATCTGAAGTGCCCTCTCCTCTCAGCAAGCCCCTGCAGATCTTTCTGCCAAGAGGGCCCATCCATTCTCTCCTGGAATTAGGTGAACTTTTTGTGCTTGTAGCAGCCTCAGGGAGCAGCTTCAGTCTCCCATGTGATGCATGGAAATGGAGGTGCTAATTTCTTTGATTGACTCTCAGGTTTTTACTGAAGAGTCCTATCTGTTTTCATTTTTTTTCTATTATGCCACCAAATGGACTCCAGAGCACCCGTGCATCAGTGTAAATTATCCATCCTGGAACTAGGGAGCAACAGAGGTATCCAAAACATTGCAATTTTTCATTACTTTTACATCAGTGGGAATAAATCAGCTGCCTTATCTATGGAAATACTAGATCTTGACACTTTCTAAGCCCAAAGAAATGAAGATTTGGTATTGAGCTACCTCTGCTGGAAGGACACTGTGGTTTGTACAAATCACAGTGGTAGGACTTTATGCTGCTGCATGGTAATTGAAGCCTCAATTTTAGTCCACCATGGATGTTGGAAAATTTCTTAAGCAATAAAAAGTTCAAATGATCTGTCACTTCTGGCAGACTTCCCCTTGCTGCTCCTTTGGTTCACTTACCTATCTGACCAGTTATGTGCTCATGATCGAGCCAATGATGAAACAGATCCATGACTCGGATGAGTTTCAGTCCAAATTATATTCAGCTAATTCCTATTTTGTCCTCTTAAGTGCAGATTTTCATCTAGTTTCCACCTTTAAACATGAAAGCTCTCACTGATACAGTTCTGATACTACCACAGCTACATCCATTAGACACCTGGTGCTTTAAACTGCTTTAAGAAGAATTTTTGTATATACTTTGAAAGATAAAGCAACTCCTTTGTAACGGTACATCTTGAACAAAGCAGAGACAAAGAAGAACGAAGATCAAGGAGACAAAATTTATATCTTTTCTTTTGCTGTGATTCAGAAAATTAAAGGGGAACAACCTTACATTCCTCACTTTTCTGCTGTCTTTCCTGCGTGCAAAGGAGCCAAGTGTCCTTCAGAAAGGCAGAACCAGTAGGTAAGACTCTGGGGGAACAAAACAGTGGAAAAAAAATGGTCTGCAAGGTAGGAGACCTACAATGACATTTGGCAGTTTGGTCTCCAAGTTCAGGTGCTGGAACATCAAACAAGACAAACCAGACTCACTGCCCAGAAACTGCTCTCTGGATGGACATCTCTTCACCAGTGTGCAACCTTTGTGTACCCACTCACCAAAACATCAGTCAGTGCATCCACTCTGAGCCAAAATGCTCTCCTTGCATATGCTGAGGAAAAATACATGGTACATGCCTCTCACATGAAGGCTATGACATGCTGTCCAAAGTCAACAAAAATCCAGGTCTCCTAAAACAAACGATGGTGCAGTCATCTTCCTAATATCTTTATCAACTGTTTAAGTGTTCTTGTTGGAAACATCTAAGCGTGAGCATCTCCAGCCACACTAAGGCCCTCTTCTCCAGAATACCCAAGTATCAATGGAACAGTGAAGAGAGAAGAATTTCCAGAAGAAATTATTTGTAAGGTTACCTTGCTAAACACTGTTTAACCACTGTTGCTAACAAAAGGAGGTCTTCCACAAAGAGACAAAAATAGCTTTATGATGGTATAGTACACTTTTCTCCCTGCAGTATGCAAATCAAGGAGCTATTGCTTATTACATAACCTGCACTGCTGATCTGAGCCCCAGTCTGCTAAATACAGCTTTAAATAAGGCAACTTGAAGGGACAAATCCCCAGGGTCAGTGGGAATGAGAGGCAATCACTGTTTTGCAGGCTCATTGTCGCAAGTTCATTGTAGCAAGTTCACTTCATAAATGGAGTGTTCCTAAAACACAGTACTCTTGATGCAAAGAAGATGTAGGTTTTATTCCATGCCAAGCAGAGATCTAGTGACTGGCTTCATCCAAAGGTTGAATTTTATCTCTCTCCCCCAGGAAAAATATTTTGCAAGAAAATTTTGCAACAAAACCAGAAAGTATTAAACCCCCCCACACACTTTCAAATATTAATACAAATAGTTTTGAATAACCAGTAGATTCTCATGGTAGAAGTGCAATATACTGGCACAAAGAAGGGCTTCATAAGTGCTAGAAATGAGGATATATTTGTCACATGAATTGTGCTACAAATGGAACTGGACCAGTAATATTTATTCAGACATCAGTTCACTGATTCTCTTTATATTTTAATACTTTGTTCTAAAATAATATTACTCCAGCTACTAAAAAAGGAAGGAAGAGAATTTCTTAATATGCATGATTTGTAGAGTTAAATTTTAATACATAAATTTCAGAGATTCACACAGGCTTATGCTGGGAATCACTGAAGTGGGACAGATTTGTCCCTGTATGGTGGTATTTTCGGGCATGGGAGATGCCCCATCTCATTGCATAACCTTGATTAAACCACTTCATCATTGTGTGCCTCAGTTCCCTGTCCACAGAAGGAGAAATGTCTCTGCCAGTCTTCACTACAAACTGAAAAGCACTCAACAATATTACTAATAAATAATAATGGGAATGCTGGCTATTAAACCTAAGTTAGACCAGAAAAGCAAAGACAGGTAACTCAAGTATTTTGCTTTGCCATTTTTTTTTCTTTTTGTTTAATTTTAATGAGTACTTACTAGATCCATCAGAAATCACTTTAAAGACAGAAGCAAAACCTGTCTTAAGATCTCTTGATAGAAGATTTGAACTATCAAAACATTAAGCTCAAATCTTGAGGCACTTGCAGCCCTCCAGTGCTAAGCTCTTTCTCCCTTAGTAACTTTTGTCTCCCAATATGTCCAAATGGGCAAGGCAGGCATCTTCCTTAGACATTTGCATAGTCTATTTTGGATGCTCTGTTGATTAAACAATGCTCCTATTGCTCTCATCAAGGCACCTGAAAGCTGCCCATGCAAAATCAGATGATATGAATGGCTTTACACAATACAAATGCCCAAAGCAATCCAAAGCCTCAGAAGGCAACTCAGGGAGCCTTAGTCCCTGGCATCTGCACAGAACCAACCAAAGGGCAGTGCAATGCTACAACAGTCCTGTGCAATTAAACAGTTCTCTTTCTGCAGAAATAAAGTCACCAACTGCAGCATAGATAAAGTTTGAAATTCCCTTCATAATACTAAACCAAAAATTAAGTACTAGATTGGCATCTTTTCTGCAGCTGGCAGTTCTCAGCTTTACTGAACATCCCCTTTAGACATCCACTACAGAGAGAAATCATGCTGACAAAGTTTAGAGCTGGCCAACAGCTCCTATGAAAACTGACAGTTTCTTACTGAGAAACACTTCATATATTTCAAATTATCGCAAACAATACATTTTAATGGTTTGTGTTCACTCAACTGTGACTTTTAAAATTCACATCACTTCTCTGCTTTTTCCACACATATATTTACATTACTGCTGTTTAACCTCTCCACTTCTACTTCATCTTACAAAGGTGTCATGACTCACACCACCAACACTCTTGCAAATAAATCTTTCTACTCACAGCAACTGGATGTCATCAGTGAATAGGCGAGAGTTTTACTCTTTCTCAAAGCTTCCTGTCAAAAAAATCCCAAACCCAAGCAACTAACCCTTAAAGAGCACCCACGCAGCACAGAACAATTAACTTCTGTGTTTTATACTGTGATTTTACTCTGCAGTTAATTTCAGATGCCATTTATCTTTGACTTAAGAAAATACTATGAATTTAATCTTTAGGAATGTACTTACTGTTGATTACACCTGTAGAAGATCGGCAGTTAGTCAGGGGCTATTTAAGAAAAGAATAGAGCCAAGGTATGCTACCCAACCATTTTCTGCAATCACTGACAAATTGAAATAATTTAAATATTAACCTTGACCTGTCATTATTGAACAAATTTGTATTTTCTGACTGGTTTACCATGGCGTAATGATCTAAAGCATGCCTGTAAGATGACCTTCACTTCACTCATCTGAATGCATCCTCTAGGAGAATTCATGTTCTCACTAGCAGCCAGTAGCAGCCAGATTTCACAGTACCGAAGAAGAAGGAAACATCCTCAGCAATGAATCCCAGTAGCTCACACTGTACCAGAAACAGAGTCCAGCAGACTCAGTGCTGTAAATCCTGATGCCCTCATTGCAATAATCAGATAAACAGGTAAAGACATTAAGTGGAAAATCTCTGACAGAGACAAAGAAAATTAAATTATCTTCTAAAAGAATATTCTGACATAGGCATTTATTGCAGGGGGAAAAAAAAAAAAAAAAAAATCATTTAAAAGCTGACAATCGGTTTCCACTGATGTACTTTACGAGTTTTACTATGAGTGAACGCTAGAGGGTACCATTTTAAACAGATCATAGCTACAATGGTAACCTGCCAATATGGGAAACTTATGCGGGAGAGAGACATGTTCTCCCCAGTCTGAAAGAACACTGTATAATTTGTACCTGGTATTCTATGTGATGCACAGCCTCCAAGTTATGAATAGGTTACACAGATGTTGTCTGAGTCCATTTATCTTGTCCCTGACTTACCTGCTGAACTGTATGGTTTGTAAGACTGGTTAAGAAATTCAACTATTATTTTTATTTCCAGAGAACTATCATTTGAGTGAAAACAAGCAACTCAGGGAGCATCAGACAATCATATTGTCACCAGAACATGTTTCAGACAGGAAAGATAGTTTTCGTCAGCTGAACTCCAATATTAATTTGTTTTGTTGTTTGTTTTTTTTTTTTTTTTTTTTACCAAGGAATATCTTTGGCATAAGTGAGTTTTGACATATGCTCAAATTGTTATCAAATTAAAATAACACACACACACTACTTGTAGATAATAATTATCATTTAGAATTTCTCTGTACACTGAATAATTTTGCAACTGATGGAGCACAGAACTTCTGCTGGTGCGGGTGCCAAACTCTCACTGACATGAAAGGGTTTTAGATAGCTAACTGGATGTTAGTTTCATGGATTTTGTTATTATTCACTCAGGAGCAGTTCACATGACACCATACGAATTTTGCTGCCCATCTGGCATGTACTTCTACAGTGAGACTGAAGAATTTTGACACCTGGAATACCATACACAGGAGTGATATAGAACAATTACAAACATACCAGAAATTTCAAGTCAAGAAATATCCCTGACTACAGTACATTTGGCAGTCTGTGTCCTTAGAACTTTAATTCACTCTTTTCCATATCAGGTAAACACTTCCTAGAGAAGTCCAGTCTTGTACTGCTAATACATGAGGCATAGACCTTTTCTGTAAGGA
Source organism: Psilopsiagon aymara (assembly GCA_024733675.1). NCBI lineage: Eukaryota > Metazoa > Chordata > Aves > Psittaciformes > Psittacidae > Psilopsiagon > Psilopsiagon aymara. The sequence goes on from JANRGW010021738.1 coordinate 5,821, forward strand.
TGTCAGTAAAATGACATACAGAAATAACAAGCAGCGCCTGCCAGCTTTATCACTATTACAAGTGCTATTAGCCTTTTGCTTTAATGAGCAATTTAGCAAAACATTTAAAAATGCAAGGGGGATGGAAAAGATAATAAATTAGGATCATAAGATAAATGAGGGGAAAGATTTATGTCTTCCAAATGGAGGCCTGAGAGCAGAAGTCTCATGCTGACTTTCTGCAAAGACATTACATGGTAATACCAAGAAATTATTTAGTGCTGAGGATAATGCTGTCACTGAACAATGAAAGACTTTGCTGGCAGAAATGCTGAAAGACTGACATCGATCAAAGTTAACTGCAGTGTCTTTACTCATCCTGTGCACCCTGGAGGATTGCCAAAGCGCGTCTCAGGTGCAGCTGATGATGAGGCCATAGATGACTCTGATGATGACTGATGTGACATTTGTGCCAATGTTTGGCTTCTGAAGACATCTTTGGTTTCCTCCCTCTCATCTCTTTTTATTTATTAATTGGAGGCCTGAATCTTACAGCTGAGGCTAATACTGATAGCATTGCCTTTTTGCCTCAGCTGGCTGATCAGAATCATACAATGGTTTGGGTTGGAAGGGACCTTAGAGATCATGCAGTTCCAACCCCCTGCAATGGGTGGGGACACCTTCCACAGGTAAGGACACCTTCCACTAGACCAGGCCACTCAAGGCCCCATCCAACCTGGCCTTGAACACTTCAAGGGATGAAGCATCCACAACTTCCTTGGACAACCTGTTCCAGTGTCTCACCACCCTTATAGTGAAGAATTTTATCCTAATATCTAATCTAAATATACCCTCTTTCAACTCAAAGCCATTCCCCCTTGTCCTATCACTACAAGTACTTGTAAAAAGTTCCTCTATGCATTTCTTGTAGGCCTCCTTTATGTACTGGAAGGCTGCTATAACATCTCATTGGAACATTCTCTTCTCCAGGCTGAACAAGCTGGACTCCCTCAGGTTGATCAGGATCCTTTGTTCTCTTTTAACTGCCCCATGCCTTCTTTGTGGAGCTTAAGGAGCCCAAGTAATTTTGCATGTTGCTATGAAGCAGAAAAATTTCATATTTAGCTGGTGCAAAGCAAAAACTAAATGAGTACTTTCCCTGACCACTACCACCTTTGGAGTTGATTCAGCTGTTGTGCACAAAATAAATAAACAGCTTATACTACTCACATGACTGTCACATACTGCACATAAGAATGCCCACAGAATACTCACAGTTACTTATTGCAGCTTATTAGCTTGTTTTTATCTCACTAGTTCATGCCGAAGGAAAAATGGACGTTCCTGGCCTTGGCGAGAGTTTGTAGTCAAATGATGGAGAAGTGAAGACCATAAAAAGTGCTGTACATTTTAAGCTTCATTTAGTTTGGATTCACTTAATGAATTGGTCCCCAGTGCATGCACAGCACATGCAGTCTCATTCTGCAGCAAGACCTCTTCCTGCTGGGATACTTCCTAGCAGCAAACTAAAGATCTGTGGAAAATACATAGAGATTAAGTCAGGGTTTGGAGTTTAGTTTTTTTCCATATTGGACATAAAACCAGTAATACAACTCCTGCAATTCACTCTGCTTTATCATGTAATAGCATACTAATGTCACATAAACCTGCATCTGGTGTTTTAGTTCTCAACTTGTTGTTGAACTGGATCCCATGAGAGAAAGAAAATACATTTCTTTAGCATTAGGATGCTTCCTCTGACACCTTTCAAACACCTGCTGCAAACAACAAACTCATCATAACTTTAAAAGTGTCTCAGGGATCTTTTGGCACTGCAGGTGCTAGGGATCACTAGCAGCTTCTCTGTTATTATTGTAATTATATACCTGTTTAACTAGTCAGAAGAAAGTTACTGTTAGCACAGGAAGTGGCACAATTTGACTCTCTTTAACACAAATGGTGCAATTAACACCTCTGATAAGTTTATTACAAGGCATTTGAGCTGCTTTGCATTTTGCTTGCCTTTTCTGTTAGACTTAGACATAACTTTGTATTTATACAAAACTCATGTATTTACTCTTTTTCTGCTGAGGCAGGAGGTGATGTCTGTAACCAGCAGCTCAATTATCCAGATGCAAGTGGCGTGTAATTAGAGAGACTGAAGTTATGCAAGAAACCTAAACTCATGGAACTATTTCTTGCCTCTTCCTTCCTACACACCCTGCCTAGTCCTTGCTGCCCTTCATTGACACTTGTTCCACAAGTTGATTTACAAATGCTGCAAAAAAACTGCTCATAAAAACAAATGGGACCAGTGAATAAAATTAGCCCTGAGGACTGAAGAGGGTTTCACTGGTGCAAATCTGGCACCAGATGTAGGGACAAAACTGCATAGTGGGTGGAGATGGGCTTGTTTGACACAAATCTCAACCTAAATAGATGCAGAAAGATGAAAAAGTGTGCCACAACCTCGAGTTCTGTGATTCTTCCTTTTCTTCAAAGGGAGTCTTAACTCCGGTTATATTGAGAACTGTTTCTATTTCTGCTTGAAATGACACAGCTCCCTGTTAGTTTTAATGAAACAAACTTTGACAAAAAAGATGGTTATCAGCTGGAACAAATGAGTTTTCCAACTCTGGGGAGGAGGTGGTAAGTAAACAGCAAAACCAAACAAAGGATTAGCTAGTCGGATACTTTGGATCAGGATGAAAACACATGAAATGGATGAATGCGTATGGAAATAAATGACCCTTAAACATCAATTTGAGTAGTAAGAAGCAAGGTATCTTTTTTTCCCTTGTTCAGGTGTACGCTAGAGAATGAAAGAAAAGGGACCAGGAGCAGAAGGAAGAGTTTTACAAAGTTTCCTAGAATAAAAGGCATGCTATGATTTGCTGGAAAAGCTGCACGAATCCTAGACACAGTTGGTTCATTCTGACATGTGCTTAAAGAGTAGATCATAGCCATGGATAAAATGAGGTAGGAATGAGCAAGCAGGTACTTCTTATTTGTCTATTTCTTTTTCATTTTTTTTCTGCCTATTCCATCTGTGTGCAAATTGAGAAGGCTTCTTTGTATCTGAGAAAGCACAAACCACAGGAAAACTCTAAAATCCATACGGGTCTTTAGAGCACAGCAAATTTTGGTTTTGAAGAAGCATGGAGCTTCTAGAAAGCATGTCAGAATGTCTAAGGCAAGAGACTGTCCCAGCTCATGGCCTAGACAGCACTCAGGACCAATGTGAGGGAAAAAATATACGGCAGTCTGACAAAGATCTCCTGGATTGCTTAATCAAGTGTTCAGTTAGAAAGACCAGCCTATATATTAAAATATTTGTTTCATGTGGTTTTTGCAGATGAAAGTAGCATGGAAGAAAATAAATGTGGATTACGTTAAAAGGAGCCACAAACAAATCAAAAGGAAAAAAAAAACCCAACAAATTACAGAAAAGAAGAACCAGAAAAAGATCAAAAGACATAGAGAAGTCTAAGGGATCAAAAAATAAGTGTTTTGTGAGAAACAGTGAAAGATTAAGGGAAGTGTGGAGGAAGCAGCAAGCAAAGAATAAGTGTCCGTGAATAACCCAAACTGCTGTCTGACAGCATCAGCACCCCTGCAGCTTCCCAAAGACTTAGGCTGACCCAGTCCTGCATGCCAGCCTGCTCTGTGGCAGAAGGTCACGCTGTGGACACTGGGCATAAGGGAGTTGCCATCCCCCTATCCCCATCTCACGTTCCAGTCAGCAGTGGGCTATTTCTGGATAACGCAGAAGATATGACCTGAATTTAGGTAGTGAGCTACGTAAGTGATTACAGGTTGTTCTTTCGTTCACTTTTCTTCTTACAGCTTGTGCTGTAGCTTGTAATTGTACATTACTACCATTTGCTTCTCTCTGAAACTGTTTTTATGTCAAAGTAGTATAATACGGCACAATGCTCACACTTGCTACTTTTTCTGGATGAAGCTGTTTCTGTCCACTGCTTTAATTGAATACTATTTCTAAATATAAATTTACTTTCAGTTTTCATATTTGGCTGTACTCGCTTAAAGTTTTAGCCACTTTGTCTATCCACTGATCTTCTTGCCCTCAAAACAGCTATTGGGCAAAAGAGAGTTCAGGAGTACATAAGACTGTTATGAACATACTGACTGCCTAAGGACACCAGTTTGTATCTCTATCCTTTGTTAAGCCAGCAATTCCCTTGAAATATCCAGCAGCATCACTGTCTTTGATGAGAACTGGCCACAGGGTGAAAAATGTTTTTTTTAGGGGATGAGCAGCATATCACTGGCATTATTTTGTTAGAGAGTCACATTAAAAACCCTTATTAAATTGCTCTCACTCACTTTAACAGTGTTCAGAGACAGCTGCTGATTGTGTGAAACAAGAAGATGGACTGATGCAAAATACTTCAAAACCAGCACCATAACCAGGGTTTGTTCATAGCCTGAACAGTGAGAATAGAGTGCTTTCATCCATACACACACAAGATTCGCACTCTGTTGTGACATGACATTTTTTTTCCATTTAATTCCTATAACCACTGAGTTACAGTTGGCCTTAAGATAAAGAACACGGAACAGATTTCAGACACTTGTAAAGGAGTATTTTTATCCAAATCTCTGGGTCAATTCTTCATACAGTAGGCCACTGGAAGAATTTACATTTCCCCCACCTCTAGAAACCATACGTTTATGTAACTGAGACCTTGGCTCAAGTCCATCTCTGCATCTGCCATCTAACACAGGCAGAAAACTGTCCCTGTGCTGTATACTTTCACTTGAAAAACATCCCTTCTGGGTAGAAATAATATCACACACAAACCTTTTATTTCAATTATAAAAGTGGTGTTTTCCCTTGATCGGTAATACTTTATAACTGACTTGAAAGCAAATGAAAAAAGAACAAAACCAAAACAGCTCACACCTTCTATTGCTCCAAAGCAAAAGATGAAATTAAGGTTTGACCAGAGTTAACTGCTAAAATGATAAATCAGGATGGAAAATAAGTCAAACACAAAGCTGGAGCTGCCTTCTTGCCTTTTACTTAACAACTAGACTGCAACATTAAATATTACTGTGGAATAAAGAGTGCAACATAGCCTTTTCCTATTTTACAAAACAGTTAAGATACACAGGAGAGACTGCAAGGCTTCTACCAACACCATTATCATCGGAAGCAGCAATTTCACTATTACTTCACACCGACATTATGGCTCCTACACATTGCAGCTTACACTGCAGTAAGCTTATATTATTATATTAATGAACACCATTAAAAACAGGTTCCAATTACAGTTTTAATACTAAACAATATAAGTGCAAAGTATTGCTATTATGCTTCCATCTGCTGAGCTGAATGTGCTTTGCATACATTAGCAAGCCAAGCCCCATAATTCATAATGACATAGTGTTTCAGGAAGTCAAACCAAGTTGCAACCCATGCTGCTTTTCTGGGTCAGATACAGCTTAGAGAGTCCTTACATTGTGCGGTACTTCAGTGAACCTTGTTCAGGCATTCACTGCATTGCTTATGCTGTCTAGTGAGGTACTTAAATCAGGATTCAAAGACATTCTTCAAGGGGAAATGAACCTTTTCACTTAACCACAAAATCTCTTATATATACTGGGAATTATTTATATTGCCCTCAAACTTACATGGCTGAGCAACAGACAGCAATGAATAGATAGATCTGGCTTCTGCAAATTTGAAAGGTGCTTTGCGAAGAGGAAAATGGAGGTAGAAATAGTTAGCAACTAGAATAATTTGAAAAGCAAAGAAAGACTGATGCTCCTCTTAAGAAAGGAGATCTCTTCGTGCTTTTGGCACTGGGACTTAATATTTTCCTCTATTCAGATTTTTAATATGTTCTGATCAGTGCTAGCACTAGAAGAGCTCCCATAATTCCTGGATCATGCTTAAAAAGAATCAGATCCACTGATTCTTTAGGGAAATAAGATACCCCACCTTTCAACACAAAGTATCATTACAGCAGAGCTCAGTTAGAGATCTCATGTGTAACTGGTTTGTAAGCAGAACAAATCTATAGAAATTCTCCACACCTTTAAAACAAGAACATTGCAATAAAAAGCACTTCTCTTATCCCAGCTTGGGTAGGAGAAGCAAACACAGACGGGATAAAAATAGCATTAGCTATCAGAAAGACCATATAATAGGCACACTCCAAATTAGTCATTAGAAGGGCCATTCTCATGATCCTTACTGATTTTCTTTTCAGTTCAAACCAAGGTAAAATGTTACAATTGGAAGAGTGAAGCTTCATAAATACTTGGATATTGAACAGCTGTAGTTACTGTCTTGGATTTAACCTCTTTGAAAGGTAAGGAATGTAAGAGCCATCTAACATGCAAATTAGTTATAAAAAGCAACCAAAATTGGCATGTTTTGGAGTACAGAAACCTTGTTCATGAGCTCACACAATTTATTACCCTTAAATTCTTTCCAGAATAGGTTAAAGTCAAACTGGAGGAAAATATAATTCTGAAACATTTCATTTCTTTCCTTACTGTCACCTATTCTGCCTGTTAAACTTACCCCTGTTTAGATATTCTTCAACCTGAACACATGTAATGTTCTAAAATGTGAATTTAAAACAGAGAGCATGGCTTCTTTCCCATGCTATGCCAAGTATTGCTTGAATTTTTTACCTAATGCAAACTGCACTGGCCCTTTTGACAAGTAATTTGGGAAAAAGTTAGAAGATAGAAAGTTTGTAAAGGTGTAGCCTGCTTTTTGGCCTTCAGGTAGCTGAAGTAATTTCTGTTTGATATGTATGTACTTACTATTATTCATAGTTTACCTATTTCTTTGTTAGGATCATTTTCTTGGAATTGTTCTTTGAGGTCGTGTTTCTGTAACACAAACTACACAAGCACTTTTGTTGCCCTACAAACCTGTGTATATTAACCCTTCTTCTCATTATCAAATAATGTGACAAGATCTACAGACGAACCAGACAACAGTTTACATTTACTTTTGAATAGATCAGTTACAACAACTACTTCACAACCTTGGCAAAAGTCTTTCTTCTAATAGATGCAATTTGAAATCTAAAAAAAAAAAAAATAATTTGATGCCAGATTATAAATATATGCAGATTATTTCTGCTTAAAAGCATAAAAGGAATGGAATAAAAGACATATTTTCCAAAGTGTGTGCATGCATTTGTACACAACAATCAAAATGTATGCATTGCTGTATTAGTACATGGTATGCTACCACAGCATACCAAAAGCAGAGGAGCAAACTGAGTTTCATATTTGCAAATTAGCCTCATAATCTGATCCTCCTGGGCTATCTTTTAATATGTTTTTTAGATATAAGAAAAAAGCCTTATAAATACATTGTTAACGTTATGTGTATTCAATGTTTCTCAGATGCTCAACAAAGGAATTCGAAAAAGGTGGGCAAGTAGAAGATATTTACAGAAAAAAACAACAAGCAGCTAGCAAATGAAAGAAGAGGAAAAGAGAAATGGACTAGTTAGTTTTCTTCTGGCCCTGATACAGCCACATGAATACTCTCAAATTCTCTTCTTCATGAGGATTCACATTTTTGCTTTCAAAAGTGAGTTTCTAGTTCCACTCTCTGTTGACTCATTTATGTTGAAGACTCAGTATATGTATTCCTTCCACTTTATATGCCTCTATTTATACATCTCTATTTGTGTATAGCCTTTCTTTCTAAATAACCTATGTCTCACCCTAACTTCCCTTAAAATTCTTAGGATGATTCCCACTGTATTCTTACCACCTCAGTGTGTGGGTTTTTCTGTGCCAGCAATCTACAGTCCTTTCTCAATATGTAAATGCCCCACCCTGAGCAAGGATGCTTCACATTAAGTTCAAATCACAGGGCTGAAATCCTGCAAAACTTTCACAGCATAGTCCCTACTTAGAGGTCTCCCTTATGGGTAAGGTTTGCAAGATCATGCTTCCAGTTTGAATGTGATATTTTTCCATTGGAAGCAGTTGGATTTGCATTTCCATCCTGACACTATCTCATTGACATCTCCAACCCCCCTATTTTGTGCAAAGGATAGATTTATTGAAAAAAGGGTGTCTTTTTTTCCTGAAAAGCTATTTGAAAGTGCCACACAGAAATGTATTCTGACTTTTATGATTTGAAATTTCACTAAGATATTTCTTTGCATGAGACTAGGGCATAACTCAGTGTGACCCTACTGGGCTATCACTCTTAATTTACATCTTCTGCAGCCACTGTGGGGGAAAGGTTGAATAAGGGTCATCCACCTAAATAAACAAATGGAATTTAAATGCTCATTTCCACAGAAAAGGGTGAAGCACATTCATTTCAAATATCTGCAACAGCAAAGACACTATGCAGTATTGAAACAGTGATAGTATTTTTTGTACTTTAATTAAAAGGACTTTTGTCACATGCAATGCAATATAATCAAATAAAAGAAAAAATATCTCCAATCAATTAACACTATCAGCTGTCAGATAGCTGTTAATTAAAATCAAATACAGGCATGGTACTGACAGTATACTTTTATTCCTTGGCCTCAACATTCATCCAGCTATTAAGCCAATTCTAGAAGGACATATAAGGTTACTGAGACATTTCCAGAAATTTTTCTTCCCCATGTCAGAAAGATTTTGAAATGCTGGTCCCTGAAACGGCAAGTTTATGATTTATAAAAAAGATTGTCCCCATTGATTGTACCAATCAAAATCATGCAACCTCCTAAACAGTATCCAAAATAACTTCTTTGGCTTCCACAAATGAGGACAGAGGGGAAAGTGAAAAGAATCCCTTGTCTGCTGATAACTGACCATGGAAAAGATTGCTATGCAGACAAAATATAAATTTGACTATATAAAAAGGCAGGAAGTTTGGGAAACATTGATCAGTTTGGGAAAAGCAGCATGTAGAAGCTCAGTGATGTATAAAAAGCAAAATTCAGGCACCAATGAGTCAAGAAAAGACATGTTTAAAATAAAGAGAAAAAAAAAACCAAAAGTAGAAAGAAAAGTGAGTTTTTCAGGAGAAAAGAAATGAACATGAAAAATGAAATGTAGAGAACAGGGAGGAATAAGGAGGAATAGAGGTGAAAGAAAATACTGAGACAGAATGATTTAAGGTGAGAGGAAGGAGAAAGACAAAGCAGGAAAAAGAGGACAGACTGCCAGGTGGAGCAAAGGGAACAGTTCCTTAGTGAAAGCCATGACTTTTTTTTCCCATTCTTTATGAAGCTTAACAATTTCTTTGGCAGAAAATGCTTGGAAGCGAATATAGGAACGAAGCAGGAGGTTTTAGAGGAAATTCAGAAATAGCAAAGAATTGAAGGGACAAAGGTCATGCTAGTTTAAGAGAAAATAAAAATAAAGATATTGGTCAAGGGACAGAGAAATAGATAAGAAAAGAAAATCTTTTTGTGGAGTTGAAAACTTCATGATGCATCTTTCTTCAGCAAGGCATGGTGACACTAAAGTAGGGCAAAAACAATGAAAGAGAGAAAAGTAAAAAAAATGCAAAGAAGGATCCATTTTAAAAGGGCCCCAAGGAAGCTGAAGGAGAAAGGAACAGTGAAGGAGACAAGATCAGGCAGAACTAAGAACAGCTAATAAAAATGAATGTGAACAAGTTAAGAGGGTCAGAGTAAAGTAATTCAGTGAAAGGTTGCAGTAGGAAGAAATCACAGTGCCTGGCTAAGAGCATGGGTTTGTACAGGCGATGACCCCAAAAGACTGCACGGGAGGGTAGATGAGACATCATGGAGTGATGACTTTCACTGTACAAGTCATGGTTTCTCAGCCTGATTGGAGAACAGAGTTGAGAAGGAGAGACAGTATTACTTCAGGAATAGGAAAGAGAAAGAATGACAGATGAGAGTAACATAGGCGGATGAGGGCAGAGGAACTAAGAATCAGATATGACAGATCCCATCTGCATTGATACGTCATGCTACTGGTTGGGTAACTTGAAGTAGTATTGTGAAATGTTAAAACAAAACCCAAAAAAAACCAACTAAATTTATTTTTACCCATGCATCCTAGAAAAGTCCCCAAACACTGGAAAAACTTCCAGTAACCAAAGTGTATCTCAGCTATAAACCAAATTCACATTTCAGATTAGAGTGGAAACCAGAAATTGTCTGGAATGGCATTTTGCTTATGGCTTTACACACTCATGCATTAAATGAAGCAGATTTAGAAAAAAAATAGTACACACTCACATACATTATAAAGATGATTTGTTCTCTTTGAAATACTGCTCCTGGGAAGGTATGAAAACGTCTGATGAAAACTGTAGGGCTTTCATCACCCTTGTTTGTCTGACTATCTATCTATCTATCTATCTATCTATCTATCTATCTAACATCTATCTATCTATCTATCTATCTATCTATCTATCTATCCGTCTGTCTGTCTGTCTGTCTGTCTGCCTATCTATCTATCTCTCAAGCACATCTTAAAAAGGAATTGTAGGGCAGATGAAAGTGAAGGTGCTTGCAAGAGATTTGACACTACACATTACATCTTAGTACAGGAGAAATTTCTGAAACAGAAATTTCCAATCAAGGCTAAAGGAAAGATCTTGCAACTCATAAGAAACTTACAAGTGTTCATTAAAATGATAGAAATTGAAATGTATTCAGATTTTTAAGACTACAATAGGATATCACAAATGCGTGGCATGTATTAAATCTCATTCACTGTGGCTCTGAAAGCAACTAGTAGACAATGAGTACACAACTGTGGCTGGTCACAGATTCTGCACAGAGATACACTAAGCGTCCTACAAAAAGCACAGTTCCTTTCCTCCTTTATTCTGAGATAGAAATAAAGGACACAAGCAGCAATTTGATGCTCTGTCACAAGCAGTAATCTTTCTGTAAAAGTGGTAAATCTTCCTGTATCACAGCTCCAGCTCCAGATGCCTTTGATCTGCAGTGAGGCACATCCAGATTATTATTCCTGCATGGAAGGTCTACATTTACTAACCACTATCCACTTCTTCCTTTCAGAATTCCTGAAAGAAAATGAGAAGGAAAACTGCCTGGTTCCTAAGCACAGCTGCTTTTCAATGAGTCAGTTGGTGTTTTTTGTTTGTTTGGATTTTTTTTCTCCAGGAAACAATACCATTTTGCTCCGTAATTGTGCCATGGTTTTGCTGGACAGTTCCCCTTTGGAAGACATCACTAAGACCAGTGAGACAGAATTTGATACATCCTTGATTTATCCTGCTTCTGCCTAATACTGTGAATTACCTTGCAAAATTCCAGGGAAGCACTGCAGTTCTGGATGGAGATTTGCTCCCCTGGTAGTTTCAACTCTCATTCTGTTCAATGCTGCATGGCTGTGGGCTAGTGACTGGGTGCGAGTATCAAGAAGTCCCACTCTTTTTTGGTGTTTGTTTATAAGCAATAGCCGTTAAAGGAAAATACAAACTCAGTTTCTGAGAGGCTTCTGAAGAGATTGAAAATGGTATCTAAAACGGATGTGAAGTCTCTCCTGAAGAAATTTTCATCAAATATTTCTGTATTATTTGAGCTTTTCTTGATTAAAATTTGAGCCCAATCCTGCAAAGTACCAAACACCTATGCTCCTCAGAGAAGTCCAAAAGAGCTGTCTGCACTAAGCACCATACAGATATACTTGCAACATAAAGGTATCCTTCAGTCATTCATGAAGAGTAAAACTGGTGTTTTGGGGAACTGGTGCTTTATCTCCTTCCTCAGACTTACTGGTCTTTTGGAAAAGATAAACTGAAGTAACTCAGTTTCACCTCAGTAAAGAACAAAGACTTGCTTCTTTAGAGGCAATAGCTACACCATTAAAAATTCCAGTTCATAGAGGAGATTTACATTTTAAGTATTTTGAATACTTCTTCAAAATGTGATGGCCTTTGGCAGACAGCTGTGCTATTGTTAGTGTCAGAATCAAGTTGATCTGTATTCTGTGATTTATGTTTCCTGGGACAAATATTTTGAAAAATTAAATCCCTATCCAAACCCAGAGTATCATAATTTGGGGAATTTTCAGTCCTGGACTATTGTTTCAATGTCAGATATATCCAAATGTCAGATATATCCAAAGTTACAGAAATTCTCAGTGATTACTTTTTGTCGGTCTCTGTGAGACTGTAATGTATTGGAAAGCCACTTTATTCACTCGGTATTACTATCTGATCCTCTAGACAGTCTGGTGTCTTTCACACACACACTGCCCCTCTTTTTCCATTTGTCATCAATATATTATTTATTTTTTTTATTTGAATAATAAGTAATTAACTGACAAATGCCTGTAAAAATATTTAAGGCAGAGGGACAACAAGGAAACAACCAATAAAGTTCCTTTTCCTAGGACAAGAGATTTTACTTAGGCAGCACTGCGCTACCAAGAAAAAAGCCCAACAAAAGCCATCATGACAGGAAACATGACATGACTGCCAAAGCATTTCTAACTAACTTGACATATGAATCTGTTCCAAACTGCTGCAAAGGGTTAGTTTGAGACATGTCCTGATGAAGGCACAACAGCTGAATCATTAGCATGTCTAATCTGATACAGCTAGGCAAGCACAAACTTTTAACTGATGCACGTAGAGAGTGCGTGTGAGTGTGTGTTAAATGAGGGTGAAGGGACTTTGATTTTGCTCCTCAGGTCTGCTGACAGCCCCAGATGTCTTTAAGGTAAGTGACTGGAAGAAGCTAAAGATGACAGTTTCAGTGACCACTTTTCTTACTTACCTTAACTCATTGGAAGAACTGAATCAATGTTTAAATCACAAATGTTATTGCTATTAAACTAAAAATTAATATTGTTCTTCGCCCTTAAAAGATTTTATTTTTATCTGTTTATGTATAGGACGTCTTGCTGGTAGAAGACACTCACAGACTGAAATAGGAGAAGTTCATTATTCCATAATGCACGCTTCTTACAACATCCTGGTTTGCAGATTCAGCAAGTGAATTTGCAGTAATATTTCTCCTTATGAGTTGTGTACTCACCTTCTTCAATTCACTGGTATACTGCCATACAACCTTTGTGTACAACAGAAGAAAAAAACAGTAGTCTCCATTATGATCATTCCTCCATTATTTTTAATGAAACAAAAAAGCCAGAAAAAGAAATCCATCTGGTAATCTTGAAATTTATGTAGAGTTTCCAGAGGCAAATTACAGACTGAGCAATAAATCCCAGGAATGTACCCTCTATTTCTCAAGGGCTCAAGTTCTTAAAGATGATTTGGAACAGGAGGTAGTGGAGGGTCAAGTAATATCTCTTACTAGAGATACTGTTGATCTGCAGTTTACCTTTTAAGCTCGGAGGGCAGGAATTTTGACCAATGGTGTCACTTCTCAGTACCCCAATACATCTGCAAGAAGTGTACATACTGCAAGAGCTTACGTAGGTATCGCACAAACAGCAGCAGCCTGTATAACAGCAAAGCCTGTAACATGCTGGTGGAGAAAAGGCTGGTGTCACAGAGCCCTCTCCCTCCCAGCTGTGCATAGCTGGTGCACTGGCACCAACTCTACCAGGTCTTTGGCCTTCCAGGAGCTACATTAGCTCACCAAGCCACAACTGAGTTACTCAGTTCTCCAAAATCTCACATCTCCCAGGCACGGGGAACATAAAATCTGACATAACAAGTTGGACGAGATGTTTTTCTAGCCTAGTCATCCTGCCTTCACTGGTGGCCAGAAGTGGATGCCTAGGGAGAAAATACCTGAAACGAGCTTCAGAATATCATTTGAGTCCACTGATTTCTCATCTGCTTTGAAGGAGACAGTAAGGTAATATTCATCTACCCTCCATCATTTCAGCTAAGCTAGTGGGATTGGTCTTAATTCTTCCATTTCTCCTCCCCAGAACATGCATAAATAAATTTTCCTATCACACAGAATGAAAAACCTTCCAATAAGATGCTATTTTAAGAAGGCCATATGTAGCTATTCATGTCCACTGAAAAGTCTGTGGAGCACCCAGCATAAATGCATACATGCAGCATCTGTCTCCTCAAAGAAAACAAAAGAAGAAACAAAACAGAAGTAGCCTGTCAGCCAAGTGATGGACTAAGTAGCTATACATGATCTCTCTCACTACAGCTTCTTGTTGCTGCAGTCACTACAAAGACAACTCTGGACAGGCATACCGAGGAAAGGGAAGTTTCTGCAGCGAATTCAGCTTATGTAGGAAAGCGTTCAAGCAATTTAGAAAATACTTCTGCTTTTTTTAGTGTGCCTTGTGTCACAGTTTGGTCTTATTTTGGTAAACTAACCTGCTTACTCTTTGTCCCCTTCTAGTGCCTCTGCCTTCCCTAAAGACTGCAAGTTCTTTAGAAAATCATGGATGACACCTGTGGTGATCATTCAAGGGCTTAAGGTTCTTGCAAAGGATCTACTTTATTTTCTATTTGGTTTTAATTGGCTGTGCATAACAACAAAAGGGCTTCACAACCCCCTGCCCGCAATCTCTGCCTGGGAACCCCAGCCCTTAAAGGCACAGTGCACACTGCCGCATTTTCTTAAAGCTAAGAGAGTAACATGTAAAAATGCACGTAATAGACAGATTTACCTCAACCTCATAAACATACAAACTGTTCTTTACATGTAGACACAGAGATCGTTTATAGTTGTGTATTTTAGTCAGTAATGGTACAGGCACTTAACACCATCTGTACATTGGCTTATCTGAGAACAACCTACATGTGAGAAACAGAGCTCATTTTAAGAAGAGCATGCTAATTATTGATGACTGAAAGGTGACAATTAAGTCTCTTTCTGCTTCTTTTCCTTTCTCTCTGTGCTCTAACTTCACTTACATAGTTTAAGTCAACATAAGGCAATTCTAATGTCCTAACAGCACAAGCTCTTGGGTGAAATGGATTGGGAAACTGATCCATTAAAATTAACTCAGAAAAGTAGGGAAAGATAAGTAAGGAAGTAAGGGGGGAAGGAGGGAGGTAAAGAGGGAAGTAAGGAGGAAAGGAAGGAAAAAAGGAGGGAAGTAAGAGAAGTAAGGAAGGAAGGAAGGGAGGGAGGGAGGAAGGAAGGAAAGAAGGAACAAAGGAAGGAAGGAAGGAGAGGAGGAAGGAAGGGAGGGAGTGAGGAAGG
>JANRGW010021740.1:0-20426 GCA_024733675.1 Psilopsiagon aymara
ACAGTCCCTAATGAAGAGTCCCTCCCCAGCATCCCTGTAGGCCCCCTTCAGATACTGGAAGGCTGCTATGAGGTCTCACACAGCCTTCTCTTCTCCAGGCTGAACAGCCCCAACTCTCTCATCCTATCTTCATACGGGAGGTGTTCCAGTGTCATGATCATCCTCGTGACCCTCCTCTGGACTTGTTCCAACAGCTCCGTGTCCTTTTTATGTTGAGGACACCAGAACTGGACACAATACTCCAAGTGAGGTTTCATGAGAGCAGAGTAGAGGGGCAGGATCACCTCCCTCAACCTGCTGGTCACACTCCTTTTGATGCAGTCCAGGATGCAGTTGGTTTTTTGGGCTGCAAGAGCACACTGCACGCTCTTCTTACTGTCCTGAGGAACTCAAATTCGACCATGTCATGATTGCTGCAACAAAGACTGCCCTGGAGCAACACATTTCCAACCAGCCCTTCCTTGTTGGTGAGCACGAGGTCAAGCATGGCGCCTCTCCTTGTCGGCTCCTCTATTACTTGCAGAAGGAAGTTGTCTTCTCCACAATTGAGGAACTTTCTGGACTGCCTGTCCGGGCTGTACCATCCCTCCAACAGATATCAGGGTGGTTGAATTCCCCCATGAGAACAAGGGCCTGCGAGCGTGAGGCTGTTCCTGTCCCTCCATAAAGTGCTTCATCCACCGAGTCCTCTTGATCAGGCGGTCTGTAACAGATCCCTGCAATGTCTCCCATCACTGTTCTCCCTGGCTGGAATATCTCTACATTGCTCTGAGCATTTATTATAGATGCTGGCAACTGACTTGGTGTGTTGGGATGGAATGATACCCCCCTTCCCCAACACATCTAGTTTAAAGCTTTCTTGACCAGCTTGGCGAGCCTCCCACCAAAACTGCTGTTCCCCTTGTCAGAGCAGCTCCATCATCCTCCAGTATACCTGGCCTCCCAGTTGAATCTCATATTCTGGATACCCAAACCTCTGACTATGGCACCACTGTTGTAACCGTTTATTAATTTGCCAAATCCACCTAGCCTTTTTAAGGTTTTCCCCTTTATCTTGGAGAATTGACGAAAAGACTATCTGAGCTCCAGAGCCCCTAACCACCTCTCCCATGTCTCTGTAGTCCTTCTTAATGTTCTCCAGGCTACTGCTGTCTGCATCACTAGCACTCATGTAGGCAACTAGATGTGGGTAATAGTCAGTGGGATTTATTATACCAGGCAGCCTCTCTGCAACATCGGTGATCCCCTGGTAGGCAATTTATCTTTCTTGAGAATGGGTCAGGCTGACAGATGGGTGCCTATGTGTCTTTTGATGTAGAGTCATCTACTACTAGGACCTGTCATTTTTTCCTGACAGCAGCAGTATTGAACTTCTTTACTGGTGCATCACCCAGCTGTTCTTGTTGCAAGGCATGTCCTTATTAGCCCCCTGTAGAACTGTAAAGTGATTCTGGGTGGGGACATCAGATTTAGGAGAAAACCCCTTGCTCTTAATTGTCCTCTCTTCCTCCTTTTATTGTCGTGGATTTTTTTTTTTTTTTTTTTTTTTTTGGTTATTCGTTCCCAGCTTCCTGCATTAACAGCCTCCTTCTTTCCTGCATGAGCTGCAATGGACACTTGAGGCCCCTGCAGAGTTTGGGTCTGGAGCAAGTAGTGCTGCTTCCTCTCATCTTCCCTGACATCTTTCATCCTATTGACAGTGTCCCTCAGTCATCCTGTCTTCTATTTTTTTAGTGAGTAAAATACAGTTAAAGAAAAGCTAATAGTTTCATAGTATGTGATCATTTTAGTCCTCCATTGCAAGTGTAATACACAAGCAGTAGGAATAAATCTATAAACATTAAATATTTATCCCTAAAAAATGAACCCTTTATATATATATATATATAGATTAGAGTGCCTATTCAAACCGTTCTGGCATAGAATGAGGGGTAGGTCTAAGCCATTTTTCTCCTGATCCTGTGGCAAAGCTGGTTCAAATGTGACTGAAATATTAATTAAATCTTCCAAGTAACTGCTTGTATTTATCTAAGTAAGACTGCCTTTCTAGTGTCCACTCCATTAGCCAAGGACTGCAACATTTTGGATTTCTGTATTCATTCTTCTTCATGTCCTACATAATAATGCAGAACAGTGGTTGAAGAAATGCAGAAGGTTCTTACAATACTAAGTAAAGCAGTGACAATAAACATAATTTAGATGGATGAAAATGCTATTTTATTTATACCCTCATTTAGCTGTTGTCATTCCAGGAAGCAGCATACAGATCAGTCTCTAAAACCGAAAAGTAATTATTCATCAGCTGGTAAAAAAGCAAGTATAATTATTAGGAAATAAAGTGAAAATAAAGAGATCATAGCACTAAAAAAATGAATTCCGCAGTTTCAGTAATTCAGTTTCAATATAAACATATAAAAACTAGAGAAGCTACAGAGGATAGAGAAGTCCCATAATTCTAATAAGATGAGAAACAAAATAGAATAAAGTAGGGAAAATATGGTTAAATAGAGATGAGAGAATTTTATAATCTGGAAGTCATAAAGGTGATGAATAACTTAATCCTTACTTCTGATAAGCACAAGATTTTGCATGTAAGCAGGGGCATAAATATAAGGCTATTATGCTAAGGTACTGAGCAACTTAAGCAATTAATTGTCACATTTTAAGTTTGATGGTTCAGGCAATATATCCTTTTATTAACAATAAAATGTAAAATATAGAATATACAACATAAACCATAGACTATAGAATGCAATATGCAATGTATGAATTTGAGGGTTGTTTTCTATGACTACATAGTACTCATATCATAGAGTTATGAAAACAGGACTAGAGAGGCCCTGAGAGTTCACAACTTTTTGTTAAAGCAGAGAAAATTATATCTTGTTTTATTCCTTGCAGATGTTTTCTTACCAGCAGTGAGAAACCTCCAGGGATTTGTTTCAGTGCCTTATTAGCACTGAATGTTTTCCTGGTGTTTAAGCTAAATTTACCTTGTCATGGTTTATTTCCATTGCTGTATGTCTATCTATGTGGCACAAGTTTATTCTTTTTATACCTATACTCCAACACAGGTAAATACCTGTCATATCTCCCCTTGGTTACCTTTTTCTAGACTGAACAGTTCTGACACTTTCAGTACTTTTGCTGTCCACTGCCTCAAAAGAAAACAAATATGAAGGGTTTAGAAGGGCACAAAAAGTCTCTTCTCTCTGCCCAGTCAGAGAAAAGATCAGATGCAACTTTACTCTTTACATCTCTAAATCACAGGGTCTGCCATGCTTCAGCACTTCCTCTGTGACAGGCAGTTCTGGGAGGCTACAGAGCCACTCTTTCCCTCAGGAGAAACTCAGTAGTTAGAGTAGAAAATGTAGCTAAATGGGATTTACTGCTAAAGGTCCCTGCTGTTTTGACTAAAACAGTAGGGGCTGACAGGTTTTATTCTGTGGTAGAGATCATACGGTTACTTTCAATAGAGTAACTGTATACAGAGACTGTACAGAAACTTGAACCACCAGAAAGAGAAAAAAAAAAAAAAAACAAAACCAAACCAACCCAACACTTATTTCTGGGTGCTGGTTAGCCACCACTAATGAGGCTAACAGACGACTTGTACCCTGTTACATGGGTAAGTACAAATTACCTCCTTTGCTTGCCTTGCACCCCACTCAAACAATCCAGCTTAGACTGTCAATACCCTCCCCTGCACATTCACTTGAAATGAGCCAATACAAAGAAAAGATCACTATGAATGTCATATTATTTTATACAGTATCATGGTTCCCACAAGAGGGACAGAACATTTCTACTCTAGGTGAATATTTGGGTTTTACCTTCCCCAGCCAGTACAAATATCAGACTTGGAATACCTGCATTACAAGTGAGATTTCCAACCCTCTCCATGACCCTGAAAGCTGGCTGCAAGAAAGCTAGCTAGCTAGATATTATCATACAGATAGATATTAGGTAGATAGATAGATTAGATAAATACATATTATCATACACATAAATTATACATACATGGGTAGAAACAAGTACACACGCATGACACACTATATGATTTGTACAACATAGATGAGTAAGAGAAGTTGGGTTATATCGGATGTTCTTTAGTTTCAGCTCCTTAGGGTCTCAGGAAGGAAGGCAGACATCACTTTTCCTTGGGGTTGGATCTCAGATGAAATTAGAGGTTTGCTTGCCAAACTGCCTACTCTAGGGCAGTTCTGGCATGTAAGGGAGGATTACAGGTGCTGGTATATCAGTTATGAGGTGTTTCTATTGAGTGCAGGTGCACCAAGTGTGCTTCCCAAGTAACCATTAAACGTGATGGAGCCCTGCTGCCATGGATATGGCTGAACCCCTGCCTCCCGATGGGAAGCAGTGACTGAATTCCCTATTTCACTTTGCTTGCAGTTGCAGCTTTTGCTTAACCTATTAAACTGTCTATATCTCAACCCACAAGATTTCACACATTTTCCCTTCTGACTTCCTCTCTATCCCACTGGGGAGGAGGGAGCAAGTGGCTGCATTGGTCTGAGACAGGGAAATGCCAGTCTTATTACTACAGAGAAGGTTAATAGAAGATTTTATATGTGTTTTGATGTCTCAATTGTCCAAACGAAAATAGCGCAGAGGCTAATAAAGGAATACAAAAATAGGGAAAAATAAAAGAGCAAAATGTTTGCCCCATTTTATTTTAAAATATGTTTGTACACATATGCAAAGCTTATTAAACCTGAATCTTTTGCATGTAACTATAAAAAAGATATAGATAGAAGAAATTAGAACTGCAAGCTCCCTTTCCTCCTCCCTGGGAAATTTAAAGTTCTGATTGTTGTCAATGCATTAACATAAATCCCAAAATAGCCCTTTAGATCAGTTTAGGTCATTTGGAATAAAGCTGAATATGGTGCTCCATAGAAAAACTCCTGCTGAACAAGCCTAATTCAAACTGGAGTTTTTTCAAGGTACTTACTTCTGTCTTCAGAAAACAATCTTAGGAGTTCCTAATAGATTTTAGTAGCTTCTTGGGAACAAAAATGACCAAGTCAGCAAGGAACTGTAAGACTACTGAAGGAAGAAGTTGGAGCAGCCAAGAGGGAATAGCACCTTTAATAAAACTTTGATATTTTTAGGTCACTTTTTCTGTCTTTTGGATATACTCTTCACATATTCTGTTTCCAAAACTCTAAATTACCTCTATTTCGGTATTTATTTCTTAATTTGTGAGCCTGTACAGAATGGCACATGTAAAGCGAACAGGTATTTTCCTAACTGATGAATCATCATGAGTACAAAATCACTGCAAATGAATGGGAAGCAAAGATATTCATGGGCTTTTAAAATCAGAAATCAGAGCAAACAGATCAGGAGAGTTTTGTTTATTGTTTGTATTTTAGGAAAGCGTTGGGTTGCATTTAGGAGGCTTTGATCTAGGTCCGTTATCTGAGCTGTCAAGAACAGAATTCTAAGGTACATCCCCTGGAACAAATTTTGAGGTGGAAGCACCGTGAGAATATTTCTGCAGTTTGCCTATGTCTACCCTACCCAACAGCTGGAAATTTATAGTCTGGATAGTTTAGATAATGTCTAAATATATGGGAGATGATTTTGCCATTTCCTATTTAAAGGGAAAAAATCAAAATCCACCCAACAACCTTTTCTTCTTATTCTGATTTTTTTCTCTTTTTTTCCTCACTTTTTGAAAATGATTAGCCTGTGTTTTAATGACCTTTTTTTTTTTGCAGATTTTTATTAGAAAACTCACTTTAAAGTATCTTCTCAGTAGCCCCAAAAATATTCCTAATAACAAGGTCTAAATCCTACACAAGTATGTCAGTAACTGATTAACTGTATTATTTTGCAAAGCCAAGGCCAACTTTCTGCTTATTTCTTGCCTCTTAGTTCTGTTGTGAGAAACCTAAATGGTGCTGAAGGCAGTGCAATCACCTTCTTAAGCAAGAGGGATAAACCTTGTGCGTCCCAAGCTCACGGAATCCGGATCAGGATCACCCTGTCTCTGGAGCTCGAGGCATGAGGACTTGATGGGATCCTTACTGCATTCACAGGTGGCGAGGCCTTCCTTGTAGGAAGATTAAGGGAAGATGGGAAATAGAGGGGAAATCTGTGGAGTAGTGAGCAACCCCAGCAATAACAGAACAAGCTCCCTCCTTCCTTCTCTCGTCCTCTTTTCAGTGTGAGCTGTTTTGTGTGCAAAATGCATGCACTTGTACTGGAAAGAAAACAGGCTACAGAGGGATCTAGAGTTATTTTACTGAGGTCTTTTGCTTGTTCCTGAAGTCTGGAAATTTCTTGGGATGCCTCATGACTAAGAAAGCCATAGTGCTACCTCTGCAAAACTATGTGACTACAGCACTGGGGAGTCACTGGTGGTCTGTGCTGTACTACCTAAGGCTGGTTCAGGCTCCATGAAGGCAGGGACTTTTCTGAGGACTAGCATTTAATGTTCACCAATATCACTAGAATCAGGCTACGTAAAATTTACAAGAGTTTATCTTTGCTCTCATCTAAGCAGGAAATGAGTGGAATGCATAAAATACTATTTATTCTCACGTACAATTTCACAAATACCATTGTAAGCCACATCACAGGCACCACTACTTTCAATACAACATATTTCTTTGCTTCCACAGCTCTATAGACAGTATCAATAAGAAACCTGGCTGATATTTTTTCATTTCCAACCATTTCCAGTTATATCTGTATCACACTAAATGATGTTGCTTGCATCTCTACACAGAAAGGTGTCATGTTCAAATACTTCTTACAGTTACTGACAAATATTTGGGTGACATGGTTTAGTGGGAGGTGTCTCTGCCCATGGCAGGGGGGTTGGAACTAGATGATCTTAAGATCCTTTCCAACCATAACTATACTATGCTATGCTATAATTAAAATAAGAGGATAAAATTCAGACAAAACAGACATGAAAAAAAAAAGTTAATGTTAAGGAAGAAAATTATTAGAGTCAGGATATGCTCTAATTGAAGCTTCTTAAGAGTGGGCTGATGAAATAAGCCCCAGAGAGAAAACACAAGAAGTTTAATTTTTATGATAGTGACATATCATTTGTTGGCATGAGGGAGAAAACTATTTTAGTTGAATAAAACGTAATTTATGCTTGTTGCTTATTATGGAAAAGCAATAGAAGCACTGTGTTAATATTGTCTTACCAAGTTCATATTAACATGATGTTTACATACTTATTTCTTTTAGATACTCTTGAAATGGCAATGAACAAAATGCAGAATGTTAAGTGCTATTTGAATGTGTTTATGGGACCTCTTTGAAAAATAAATTAATTCGGAAAGAATAACAGATTGCTTAAAATTTTCCTGGTTGTTAAGTGCCAGCTGCTTTTTGTGTACTCATTTCTGGAGTTTAGTTATACATCCATGGCATGAAATCATTTGAAAGTATTTTAGCCACAGTAGAAACTACTCGTTTAGAGATGAACACATGAAAGTTGATGACACATTTGCTGCAGAATGAATACTGTCATTCATTTTGTGGTTAAAAAGAAAGGAAGGATCCAGACACTCTTGCTGAATGCCTATGTAGCCTTGGGAAATGTTGAACTCAGGAGTTCAAATGTCACTTCTTCTAACTGCAATTCCCATGCAATTCATTGCTCTTCTTATTGACTTAGGCCTTGTGCCCTAAAGTAGATAACATTTAGGAAAGAGCTTTCTTTTTCCTTCCATTTTAAAGAAACAACACCAAACAAAATCCTGCTAGCCAACATCTTACGGAGGTCCAGTCTAAGACCTAACTTTCTTATGCATTATTTCCACTCTTAGCCCCTACAGGAAATTCACTTATAGAGCTAGCAAACCAGGTTTTCTTGTTCTCCCTTTAATGAGTTGAAGAGGTAAAATCGAAGATTTCTCTTCAAGTGTGATTTGGTTCACCAGAAGTCATTTTCCTTTTCCATTTTTCAACGGATAACAGAAACCAACATATCAGCTGCAACAGATATGCATCCTGAATGGAGACTTCTTTGTATTAATTTTGGCACACTAAACTCAGGAACTCAGGAACTTTCTAAAGACATGAAGTGTTGGTCAGTAACATGCATCGATCTGCAGATAATAAAAATAAAAAGCAAGTAAATCAAAGAAATTATGACTGTGGGTTTGTCTGCGTGCACTTAAGGTTTTGACACATAAGCTTTCCAACTGTGAAAAATTTACATTAATTTGTCATGTGCAAGTACATTGATATATACATATATCTTACATGTATATGCACATCTTATACAAAATTATACATACAGTGATCCAACCAGTAGCAAGAGCTGACCAGAAGAATGAAAAGAATCTATTTTCAAATTTTGAGTTACATTTTTTGCTCCATACTGGGCTTTTAGCATTTTCAAAAAAAAAAAAAGTTAACTTGCAGGTAATAACCCAAGCTCTCAGATTTAGGAGGGATAAAGGAGGAGCACGAAATGTAGATAATTTTTGGAGTTAGGTTTAATTTAGGGAATAAAACCTTTTTTTTTTCTTACTTTCTAGCTCTTTTCCTGTATCAATAGCTTCTCTCACTCCCTTTTGCTTAATAAGAAATTTTTTTAAATGGCTACAGTTTTGCTTCAACAATACTTCAGGAAAATATGCTAATTACTACTCTGCTATTAAAATATCTGATTTAGAAAAATGAATGAAATCTCTTTTCTACTTTTTCTTAGATGAGGTTATCTTCCATTTATATCAGTTTCTTTGGTTTGGTTTCCATGCAGATTGCTGGCGTCTTATGCAGGTTGGCATGATTTATTGACAATTGTTGGTACCTTCAGTACAAAGTGGGCAGTCCTGGAACACACTGAAACTTCTGGTCTGCAAGTTGCATGTACACTTCGTGTTCATTCTCGCCTATGATAATATTATACATTAGTGCTACAAATATATATCATATTAATTATTGCATTCTTAAATATTACATCCCAAGCAACCACTCTGAACCACTCTATGTAAATTTCTAACACAAGAACCAAGACATGTATGGACAAAATGCAAAATACGATTTTTTTTTGAGCTTGAAAAGAATCTTTCTAAGGTAGATATGACTGTGCTATTCATTTCACTTTTAATTCTGAAAAAATTACTCTGTATTCTAGTCAAATGTCAAATTGACATATTCAGCCTGTTCCGATGAGTTCTTAATGGGATGGCATGACTATATTTCACTAATGTTATCTAAGTTTATTATGTATCTTATAGGACACAAAAATGTGGATCTTTTCAGCGCGAATTTTGTGTTATCATCTGCTTTTGTAAGTAATAGAGTTTAATCTCTCACCATCTAAAAATCTCTTTACCTGTTTTGCTTTCTCCTTCTGGTAATCACACGCTTTACCTTCTCATTTGAGACAGACATAATTTGTAGAAGGTTAAGTTTCAGCCTTCAGGTTTTTTATGGTCAGTGACAAATTCTGCTCATGTTGTATTTTTCCTTTTACATCATTCAGTCTTTCTGAAGACCCTGGGGCAACCACTTTTAAAGTCTGTGGTGGTGTGATTTTTATTTGTATATATAATGAAATCTATTTCATAACAATTATTCTGATTTAATTTAAATATCTCCCCATCTTTTATCCTACTAGGGATGGTCAAGGGAAATTGCTGTATACTTTACTATTAATTTTAAATCTGTGGTCAGTTAAAACACACAAAAATATGTCTTGGCAACAGCAGTTTTTTCTCATTTGCACCTATGTTCTTCTCTCGGTATGTTTTGTCAATCCTTGATAAATAAATATATTCTATTTAAGTACAGTTCAAAACCATAAAGGATTACATATGCAGGTGATTGAAGCAAGAAACATTTGCAGTGATCAAAACTGTGTGAAAAAAAACTACAAAAGAAAGTCCGGCTGGGAAAAATATGACACTGTGTTAGGCAACAAAATGCAGAATTATTTTTTTTATAATTATTCCCAAAGAGAAAAAAATGGAAAAAAAATGTTAGTCAAACACAAAAATGGGAAAGAGATTTAAAAAGATACTTAAGCAATTTTCTTGACTTATATAACTTGCCTGGCACTGTATCACAATGTGATTTGGCTACCTGGTTATGTCTGTGTACTTGTAAATTAACTGATACATACATATAACTGTGCACGACCACTCCATGTTCTGTGAATTAGTCGCTGCTAAAAGGATAAAATTCATTCTATTAGGCATTTTAGACACTAAAAATTCAAAGAACTGGGTACTGGAACTAGGTGAGCTTTAGCGCCCCTTGCAACCCAAACTGTTCTATGATTCTATGAATCCGGAAGAAGAAATTATTTTGACTTTGTAAAGTAGAGATATCAAAGAATGCATCATGAACCAAAAAGTGTTCCTTAGTCCATGCCAATGGATTTGCCATTCTTTCATTAAACGTCAACTATTGTTTTGCTACTGCTTCACAGTACTTACTGTAAGTTTGGCATTAAGCAACCTAATAAATAAACAAAAAGATGTGTTAAAAATTGCAAACACTTAGTAATAGAAATGGAAATCCTGAAAACACTTGAATAATAGTATCTTTAGACATCATTTGTTCTTTACTGCAATAATTACCATTCTGCAAAAGAAATTAAAGAAAAAAGATCAGGATGGTTCTGCTCTTTAAATAAACTGTTAATATAAAAATAGCTGTTTAAGGCTTGTTAAAAATATAGCCTGAGAATGGTTCTTTTCTGAAATGCAGGATTCTGCAGATCAATTTTTCAATGGAGGTGAAATTAGAAACTTGAAGCTTGGCTATTTAATTAGTGCAATTTGATTTATATACACTAAGAAATAAACAGCCTCTATTTCATGTGCTCCATTAGGTATACTTACTGTCCAGCCAGAAAAAGAAAAAAACCTTCCAGAGCTTCTTCAAAGACTTATTACTGTGGAGGTGTTTCAACTGATCAAATTTAGCACTGATGGGAAAGCAGGAGCCTGTCACAGCTTTTATGATCTTGATGACAAAATATGAAGTCACCATTGAATTAAACTATTTGCAAAATGAAAGCCATGCAAAAGCTTTATGCACATGATGCTGGAGATGACAACAGTGTGCATAGGCATGACTAATGGCAGAGTAAATTCAAGCAGAAATATCTTCACATATAATTCCATGTAAAGTGTCAACACAATCTGAAAAAGAAAACCAACCCAGAAGTTTTGCAGAATATAGAGTAATGTTAACATAGACTGATCTTCATAATGAAAACCACCTCTGACAGGCCAGACCCACAGCTCGGAAAAAGATGCATGAATACTAACATATCACCTCTACATAATCTTTGCACCAGACACCTTTGCAATCTTTATCCTAAAAGCAGGGTGTTTATTAACATGTGCTAACACCAGTCTTCAGAAAAAAGACAGTCACATGAGCAATCTCTTCTGCTCAAGTCCTGAGAAACTGTTCTCAGATAAAGTTTTCTCGGGGAAGTTACAGAAAATTTGGTTTTTCTAAAGCTCCTTTCCCAAGAGAGGATATCAGTACTAATCCAGCATTTCTTCTAAGTGAGCATTTGCTGACCAAAACCCATATACCTGTTTAATTCAGTGCCTGTTTTCTTCATAGAAATAATAAAGGAGAAAAGAGATAAGAGTAATACCTTATGTCATTAATTTCTCTAATTACATCTTGATATCTATTTTAAAGAAAAAAAGTGTTGCTAAATGTTAGAAAAATTGGAATTTACAAGTTTACTTGACACAGGTCAAGTAATTTCAATGCAAGGCTTTTTGCATATAATAGGAATAGTAAGTGCAAGGTCCAACTGATTATTTTTAAAGCAAGCAAAGCTTGGCAGAACTAGAAATTAAAGACAAATATACAGCAATGGTTTGAAACACTGGAAAGCTAGAGAGGGAAAAATCATGAATGGTGGTCCATAAGTATATAAATGAATTTTCAGACTAAGTTACATGCAAAACTAACAGCGAATTATAATTGAAGTATAAGGAACATCTTATTGAAAGTCAACATTTGCTCTGTGCTATTTGGAATACTACACTGGGCTCTGGGCATCTCCATACTTAGAAGATGTTGACAAGTTAGAGGGAATGCAGAAAAGAGCAGCAAAAATAGTCAGGAAAGAGGAACTGATTTGGAAGAAAAGATAGTCTCATTAGGGCCCAAGTATTTGAGTGCACAATTAAATGTGTAGACAGTTCCTCGAGTGAACTTTATTTTTTTAAACTTTTAGAAATTTATATAAAACCTGAGACTTGTATGAAAATAAACACAGCGTCTCTGAAGATCACTGAGACTTTTTTTTTTTTTTTTTTCCTAAACTTAAGAAAAAATGTTTTTTGCACTACAGGTCAGTCATTTACATGAACATGATATTACAGTCCTCAGCTGCCATCCTGTGTAATCTTTTTTTAGCAGTCACAATCAGGCAAAGTTATTAAAGGCTTTCTATGACTGCTGGCAACTACCACTGATTTGCTTTGCTGAATCTTCCTTTTTTTTGAAGATTCTTTGGGACTGGTTTTAGTAGATTAAGCACTTTCCTTTCTTATTGTCCTGCTTTGGTATAAGAAAGGTACAAGTCAGGGAAATGCCTTTTCTTCATTTCACAAAATAAGTTATCATTGGAAAAGACAAAAAACATTAAAAAAAACTCAACATCTGAAGTTCTCCTCTAAGATGATGACAGTGTATCATACTGGCAAATGGATAAGAAACTGTTGAGACTGGTGCTTGCTTGGAAAAGGAATCTCTTCAGGTTGTCCTACCTACGTGAATGAGACAGCAGGGAAAACAGGAACAGAAAAGAGAGATCTGAAGCTGACATTTGAAAGTTCTGTGGTGGATTATGTCCTCCTAATATTGGGTGAGGAACTTGCTCCAGGAACAAAAAAAGAGTGTTTTTGTAAACCTGGTTCTTTAATTTGTACCAAAACAAAAACTACAGCAAAACACCTAGAAAATTATGAATTTTGGCAGGTCTTAGTGGGGTTGTATTTTAAAAGGAGTAGATTTCACAATGTCTGATTCCAAAAGGATTTCTTTACTGACTTTGTATAATCATGGCTATTTATATTCCTCCTAGACACACCTATATATTCCTTCTCACACACTATACTATATGAGGTAAGTCAGAATGAAGAACAAAACCTCCTACATATTGTCCTGTTGTTTTCTGTATGTGCAGAATAAGAGGCTGTTATCATCAATGGATGAGTTACCGACAGAATGACAGAGGACTTAAAGTAAGATGGGCTGAAGCATGAGGGGAAGAAACCTGAAGGTCCTCACTAGTTTTCTGTGGAATATACATTTCTGATTTCAAATCTAGTGATAATGCTAACCATGAAGTTTGGAAAAGGATTTGCTTGCAAGGCTTCTACATTAACTTGATAACTACCCTTTTGCTCTGCTGTTCTGCTTGCCAGAAGGAGAGGGAAAACACCAGAGGAATGGTCCCCAGTGTTACCAGTGTGCAAAGAGGTTCATCCAATGCACTTTAGGAGTGCTTTGAAGATCCTTGCTATATTTCGGTCTGTGTAAAGAATATATTAGCATAACCATTCTAGCTCACCTTATTGAAATATAAGATGGATGAACATGACTGAGATACTGTAAATACCTATTTCCAAGGTATGATCTCCATTCATGATTGTTTGCCTACAGTTTATGCTGGCTGGGCACTTAGGTGTCAATTTTAGTAAGAGAAAACTCAATTATCTTCTTCTCAGTCTTTGAAGACAGAGATGGAATATTGTGTTATAGGGATTTTTTTTTTTTTTTTTTTTTTTTTTACGTAAGAAAAGCTCAAAATCACCTCTGAAACTCCTCCCTTAATTTACAAATGATGTGTAGGTATTGCTGTTTTATCATGTATTAGACTACTCACGGATGTGGAATCCTGTACAATTGGAAGATTAAATGGTAATAATCAAGTTTTGGTTAAAAAAGACTTTGCCTGGCAAATCAAAATTTATTCATGATGGTAGACTTAATATGACTAGTCAGACATTTATGCAAATGTAATAAAATTCAGCCACTTCTTGATCAGTCGTTTATTTTGCCAAAGCTTTAAAAATAATCTTAAAATTCAGATAACTGCCTTTTAAAATAAAAAGAGCAATAGACTCTGAAACTAGCCAGTAATCAAAAATCTCAAATGATATAATCCTTTGTTAAAAAAAATACAATTCCCCAGAATATTTTTCCTATTTTTACCCATGCAATATCAGTGATGATTTCTTTTTTACCAAACAGAAAACAAATTCTAATATTTATAGATTTTTTTTTTTTTTTTAACTAAATCCTTGTTTTCTAATCATTGCCTCTTGCAACATGGCGTTTTCAGGAAAATGCCTGCTAGAAAGTTTAGACATGGTAGTTCAACTGTAAGCTTCTGGGGACATCCACGTTGTATTATGCTTGGCTTAGAATAAGCAACTCCTGCTAGATTCAGCAAAAAAAAGGCACAATGACCTCTTCAACTGGACACTTCAGCAGCTGGTCTATAACTTAAGCAGAGTTTTGCTTTACGCTTTCTAAACTTTCCTGGGGATTGAACAGACAACACATAAAAATATGACAGGAAGATGATGGATTATGGGTCATAAGTCTCATTTCAGCCATACAAATAAAACATCATGCTTGTGTGTTATGATAATACATTTAATGGGCAGAAATTAGCAGATGTTGATTGCATGCTAGCACACACTGCATACCAAAAATCACAGAGGAATGTTTAAAAGATTGTAAAGAGGCTGTACCATTGGATGCCTGAAAAGCAGAGTTAAAGAAGCAAAACCACAGGAAAGACAGTTTGGTAGTTGTCTGGCTTTCATTTAATCGTTCTTTGCCAAATGCAGTCATTAAAAAATTGTATGCATTTTAGTTTAAAGTGAATGGTAATGCTTTTTCTGGCCCTTCCTATGTAATACTTTATAACTGTCAAAACACAAGGTTGTGACAGACTTTTGAAACAAAACTTCAAGAGAAACTTAGGGAAAATTATGAATGAAAATTTGTAGTTCAGTGCCATTCAGAATTCTATAAATTATCCAATATAACATATAAAAGCACCAAGTTTTGGCCCTGCTCAGTTACATCTTGGAACAAGCTTTTATACATAATACATGTATGCACACAAAGGGAAATGAAGTTTCATATGAGAACTACCGCTTTAAAGATTCAGATATGAAAGTTAGATTTACCTCTTTAAAAGAAAAAATTGCGTGGAGAGTATATGTTGAAAGCCCCCTTAACCCATTTTTCCAGTCAAGTAATGTTTATTTTCAGGAGCCTATGAATCTTGTCAATTTTAGAATTCTATCATCATTCATAGAATCACAGAATAGTTAGGGTTGGAAAGGGCCACTGAAATTTAAATTCTACTGTTTTCATATGAAGCCCCATGCAGTAAATTTTGTCTTTGGCCAAACCCAGAATCAGTAGCAAAACTAATGGGTGCACTCTCTGTTTTCATTAACAGATTGATGAGATCTGGATATAAGCTTTTTCTTTACTGTTTGGCCTCTTCCCAATCATATAACTAGACCATCTGTATAAGCATTATCTGACATAGATTCATTTCAAAGTGGATTTAGAAATGTAGTCCAATTAAATCAGACAATCACGAGCAAATATATGCTTTGTAGTGTACATATTATATTGAATTTACATGTACTTTACTGGATATACAGAAATTGTAAGAAAAAAATGCAAATTATTTTAATGCAGAATAAAGATCCTACATGTCTGTGTTGTTGATTTTATCACTGTGCTTGCCTCATAGTGAATGCCAGATCATAGCAGGGTGTGTGCTGGGGTGTTAACAGCCTAGTCTAGATTTGCCCTTGTTCTAATTTTATTTTCATGGCCATGGCTATGGTAGGCTTGACTTATTATGGAAAAAAGGCGTGTGACAGATGAGAAGTCCATGAATGATCACTGCATGTACACATTGTAACATGAAGGCCTATTCTAACACTTATGCTACACAATTTAAAACAAAACTAGGGAAACCAGGTGGTGACTGTCTATCTCCATTAATTTATAGCTGCTTTCATTGGTGGATCAGCATGAAGGGAGTTTCTCAAATGGTTAGCTGTAAGAAGGGTACTAGATTGTTATCATCAGTGGAGACTTTA
Source organism: Psilopsiagon aymara (assembly GCA_024733675.1). Taxonomy (NCBI): domain Eukaryota; kingdom Metazoa; phylum Chordata; class Aves; order Psittaciformes; family Psittacidae; genus Psilopsiagon; species Psilopsiagon aymara. Next base: position 16,131 of record JANRGW010021740.1, read on the forward strand.
ATTATAATTTTCACTATTTTTTTTAAGTTTCCTGCAAAAAAATTCTGAATCACAGAAAAAACAAAATTGCAACTTTTGAGCTATATATTTTATTTTCAGATGTTGACATGAATCTTCTCCCAGTGTCCCCAGTGAAACAATTTGTCAGAAAGAATAAGTATATGCTATGGTGATATTTTCATTTATTTAAGATAGCAGCCATAAGTTATAGGAATAGGAAAGTGTTTCAGGTCTGCTAGTGTTTGCATCTTTAGTATTTTGGTAATGCCATGTATCTTTAGAGATGCATTTTAGTTATTTGAAGTATCTTCAAATTATGCCAATCCATTATAAAATGATCTTATGTAAAACTGGAAAGATTGCAGTAATTTTTCTTAAAATATGAGCAGTGATTACGGGACTTAGTTTTTCAGTTTGCAATCTTAGCCTGCATTAGCTATTTTAGCACCATATTTTCTTTTATCTGCAAAACCATAGGCACTATGGAAAGTCTGGATAGGAATTAGTCAACCATTTATCTTTTCAGCACAAGTACAGGAATCTATCCAATGAAATTAAGAGGGTCCATGTTCAAAACACACAAAGGGATGTGCAATAACTAATAGATCCATGGAACTCCTTGCCAAAGAGAATTGTGGATACCTAAGGTTTACAAGATTCCAAGAGCGGTAGATGAATTGCATTAAAAAAGTGTGTTGAAGATTGGTAGTAGAGCGAAGACATATTCATCTCAAGATGCACATAGTCAGGGACCTAAAGTCCACTCTGGAGAAATTGCATATCTTTCTTATCCTTGTTCCCACTTCTGTGAAGGCTGGCCATCTTTGGTCATTGGTGGAGAGAGAATTATCCTTCTGATAAATTTCCGACCTGGTTTGGTACAGCCATTCTTTAAACAATTTCTTACACAATTTAAACATTCTTTTCATTTAATCTAACTATTTCCTTAGTGTCATGCTCTTTCCCATATCGAAATAATTGATTCACGGCACAAAAAAATTCAGTTCCCAGAATTTTCTGTTCATTATGCTAACAAGTTGAAGTGTATGGGTTACTGTTCTTTGGAGAATTTCTGAGCATTCTAAGAGTTTATGATAGGCACTGAGAGGAGGTGCATTCAGACTGTTGCTTTGTGCTTTTACCCAAATATGTTTTTACAGATTTGTTGCTGATACATCTATTTCGAAGTAGCTATTTTCACAGAAGAAAAATGTTGAAAAAAAATCAAACATTGCAACATGTAAAAAAATCAGGCTGCAAATACAATTGTGAAATTTTAATGATCTATCAGTTATGGGTATTTTGTACTATGTCACAAATGGTAATTTGAAATTTGTTAGCTTTGTATGCATTCCTAAGATTAAACTATTAAAGTGTTTAAACTTAAGAATTACAAGTAAAGAAGGAGAAATCTATTAAATGTCAAAAGCATTCAAAATCTTCTCTAGATTTTAATTTCTCGAGTCGTTTTTATTATGGAAGTCAGACCAAATGACACACATTATGCTGCATCTCACAGTTGACAATACAGTGCCATCAAAATCATAGTTGTTAAAAAAAAAGAAAGATTAAACATCTTAGTCTACAAGTAATACATAATGTCATATACCTATTACTAAGATGGCCCATCTTCTATGACCAAAGAGAATAACCTGATTTGAACTAGAAGGACTGAACAGAATTGTTAAACAATCCTTTGCATTTTAAGCAACATTTAATTAGGAACACACTTTAACCACCAAAATGATAAAAATCCAAGAGATTAAAATTTGAGTGTCAATTATCATAAAATTCATCATTGTAATTCTTATTAAAACTCAGTGTTTAGATAGGTAATGATTTTATAATATGGCAATTTGCATAAGGAGCCCTGAGATGGCTTATTATTTCAGTCCTACACAATTACAATTCTAGCTCCATACATCAGAGCTCTTAGCAATGTAAAATCACTGTGCTAATTAATAAGCCATTTACTGACTGCAGCTAGTTATGGTGGTCCTGCAGCTGACCTTACGGAAGATGAGCCATCTCTGAAGTGCCTGTGTGTAACTACAAACATAATGATGTGCCAGGAGGGAATCATTAAAAATAATTTACACAAGCCTTCATTTACAAGATCTTTTGATAGCATGCTTCCCCGGTGTTTAGATCCACAGTGCAACCCCTACCATTTGGAAAGTGCCAAGCAGGAGAGTGAACGAGGATACCTAAGTGGTTAATTAAGAGCCATTCGGACGCCACAAGAGCCTCCTGAAAAATCCCTCTGATGTCTGCTGTGTCAAATGTCTCTTACAGGCAAAACCACCAGAGGTAGCTGCCATAGCAGGCTAATTACTGGGGACCAGGAACAGCTGAGAATGGCCTGTCACTGAGTGCTTACTGTGAGCACCCAAGCCCAGGACTAAGAGCATGCTTTTGTGTCATTGGACTTGAGAGAAACAGTGGAAATGAGACACTGTGCTAATCATAAGAGATTGAAATAGCCATAAAAGTATGAAGTTGTAGATGAAATTGCTCACTTGTGCTCTTTGATATATTGTGTAACTTTTTACACCTTGCTGTTATTCCACTTCCTATGTGGTTTTTAAGACTTTCATTTTTGAATGCTTTTAAGAAAACAACAGCTTACAAAGGCTTTATAGGGATTCAAGAAAATTTCAAAACATTAAAGATAGTTTTTATGATATAAAAATAATTTCAAACTACATAAAAAAAGAACAAAAAAATTTTTTTAAGAAGAGAACACATCTAATAACATTACATCATGAGATCGAAGAAGAAAATATGAGTATACACACAAAACCATCTTGTAATTTCAGTACAGCCAGAACAACTAACAAGACTAAAAGAATATGTCACTGCCTTCCTTACAGCAGTTAGAAATGAAGATAGTGAAAATACGCAACTCACCATTTATTTCTCCTTCACCCAAGTCCCTGCAAGGTGGAGGAACAGATCTCTTTGCTTGTGTGTTGTTTCATTAGTTTAGTGGCATTCAATTGTTTTACTGACCTACAACGGATTTTCCAAGTTTGCACAGGGGATACGCATTCTTATTGCCAGTTTATTTGTTCAGTATGCAGGTAAGAGAAAATGGCTCATACTCTTAGTGTGCGGACACTTTTCAGGCCTTTCTGATAGCTTATAAGTTTACTTTCTGAGGTGCCTTGAACAAGTATTATGTGAGAATTCAGCATGAGCACAATTCTTGTGTGGTTTTTGGTAGTGCATTGTGGGTGCGTGCCAGGACTAGGGCTGAGAAGAATTAGTTTACTAAAGGTGGAAGCAGAAATGTAGTTGCTCTGTGCCTGCTTTTGTGTGTTTGCAGATATTTGGGAGAAAGAGAAACAGGAACCCACTGTGTGCGCATTATCTTATCTGTGATACTGACAGGGTTTGCATGTTTGCATATGCGATTTTTTTAAAATATAGCCCATTTTGGCAACTTTACGAAAGTAAGAGGAGAATTCTTTTTTTTCTAGATGGAAACCACTCCATTCAGGATTCCTGTGATGTTTTCATTTCAAGTGTTTCAGACTGTCTCATTTGCTAAGAGATTATAAATTATGTAATTTATTTATAATTACATAAATAAATTTTCCAGAATTAGAAAATACCTACCCATTTTTTTTTTATAACCATGTCAATTTGCAGAAAGAAAATACTATTTTAATAGCACTAAATGCTTCTCAAAGGTCTAAAGAGATGTATTTCTCTTGTGGTTTAAGCCCAGCCAGCAACAAAGTACTATGCAGCCGCTCACACACTCCTCCCTCCCCTCATCACCAGGAAGAGGAGAACTAGAAGAAGGTAAAACCAACTGACTGAGATAAAACAGCTGAATAATTAAAATCGATTAAAAATAATAAAAATTATATCAATAACAATGTTGATAATAATAGGGAATAACAAAAAAAAGGGGACATGAAATTTCAGAAGAGTACAAGTGATGCACAATGCAATTGCTCACTGCCAGCTCACTGTTTGCCAAACCCTTCCCCAAGTTTATACAGTGATCATGATGTGCTGTGGTATGGATTATTCTTTTGGCTTCAAGTTCAGGTCAGCTATCCTAGCGATGGTACTTTCCGGCTTCTTGTGCCCATCTTCACTGTCAGAGCATGAGCCTGTAGTCAGTGGAGCCGAACAGCTTCAAAAGGAGGTAGGTTCAAACCATCTGCATTACACCTCTCTGAAACAAATCACTGTTGTGGTTTAAGCCATAAATCAGCCACACAGTTTGTTCACTCACTTCCTCCTTTTTCTTCCCTCTGCTCCTGGAGGGATGGGAAGGAG
>JANRGW010021741.1:0-40426 GCA_024733675.1 Psilopsiagon aymara
GGGGGGGGGGCGTGGAGGGGTGGAAGTCTTAAAAGTAACATCTTTGAAAAGAATGATGTTAAAGAGAAAACACACATTGCATTACGAATGCTGACACAGGTATTTGAAATCTGAACAGTCATGGCTGTTAAACTGGGCATTCGCTGTTTATGATACTCCATTTTCCCCTTTTCCGTTTCTGTGCTAACCTTGCCCTGCACTTGGGGCGCACGGGGTGACTCACACCCCTGCAAGGACACATTGCATTCTTCCTCCTCTGCTCCTGGAAGGCACAGCTAGTGGCACTGCTCCTAAGCAGACCGCTGCCTGCTGTCAGGACAGAAACGAATGAGGGCGCTTGCACAGATGGGATTCAGTCTCAGCCAGGAAGCATACAGCAGAGAGGCAGCCAGAAACCGGCCTTAAACCCCTTCTCAGATGTGATTTGCCATTGGACTCACAGGCAGGTAGCTCTGAGCTCCAGGGTCTCTGGGCCCACTCCAGAAGCAAGTAGAGGGGTGTCATGGTCCTTTGGAGTTTGCACAAGGGTGCAAGTGTGGATTTTATGGCATAACCTTTATCAGCCTGAAACACTGAAGAAAGAGCCAGCCCGAGAGCCTCTGAATAATTTGCGTAGTAAATTGATAGATATTTGTGCTTCATTACTGTTCTGCCACTGTATTATTGACACATTTCAGCCTCTGTGCTTCAATTTTCCCCACATTTATTACTGTTCACCCTCTATTGCAAATCACATTTTTTTAAACGTGTTTTAAGGATTGAACCAGGATTCCAAGTGTGGCAGTGCTCTTTTTTCTCTTCTGTTAAATGCCTAACATCATACCTAGTGCACATTTTGGCTAGGGTGGAAGCAGCACTGACATCCACCTTTTTCTCTTTTTTTTTGCAGAATATTAGCTTTATCCATGTTAAGCTTCAGGATATAACTGATTTAAGTGTATGTTTTTCTAGAGCATGTGCACTACTGCAATATCCAGATGTTATGCGCAGTAACTAGGAATTAATTGGAACTAGTTATTGTAGAGTTTATAATGAAATTAATTGAAGTAGCAATTAAAAGAATATATTAATACGATTTTGGAAGACACTTTTGCTTTTATTCTCAAGAAACGCGTAATAGCAAACACCAAAATAATCAGCCTTATTAGATCATCTTGGTTGTACCAAGACAGTAATTAAAGCCCAATTGTGTTCTTTGTTACACTGACGGGAATCTTGAAATTAAGCCACAAAATATTCAGCTGGTGGTGTGCCTGTTTTGCAACACAGTCACGTAATCATTCTTAGGCATCATATTTTTTTGAAAACTGAAATTTTATTCTCTCTTTTAACGGTGAAGATGCATGAGGTAAAAAAGAGAGACAGATGGATATTCTTGAACTAAAGAGGTTATCGAGGACCAAACACATTTTCACCAGATTCACATTCATATTTTCTGGCTGAGAGGTAGAAGCAACTAAACTATATAAGCCACTGCTGTTCAGTGAAGCTTCTGTCAATTTGAATAGTGTCTAATACTGTTAGTCTATAATATGTGAAGATTATATACTCTGTGCCACTGTTCTGAAGGTGAGTCACATTTCCAGAAGGTTGTTTTAAACAAAAGCAAAGAAGTACAGCAGAGATATCTGGCATCTATCTATGTAATTTTTGCTTTTCACAATATATTTTTAGTGAACTTCTTGTTCCATAAAAACTCTGTAAGGCTTTATTCCAATGTTCAAGCCTCCAGAAACATCTTTAAAATCTTGGTATGTCCCAATCTAATTAATTTTATTATATTGTAGCCTTCAGAATTCAAGCAGCCCAACTAAATGGGGTATAATTAAAGGGAACATTTTGTGGGTCAAAAGGAAAAGCAAGATGTGTGAAGACTGTGGTAGATGTGCTCTTATGCTTAAAGTGAAGATTAACAAAATTAATTCAGCAAATGCAGTCAGAACAGTGAGCTTCAGGAAAAAAGCACCACTACATACTCATATGCTGTTCACTGAGTCAGAAACTGGGATTAATAACACCAATATATCCATCTCAAAAATGTCTGCTATGAACAATCTTTCTTTTCACTTTGCCTCACAGTTCCTGAAATTGCAACTCTATTTTGAATTGGAATATCTTCCAATGAAGTGCCTCCTCTGAGCGCAGTATGACAATTCATGCTGTAAGGTACTGATTGCTGTGCTTAAAGAGAGGATCAGGTTAGACTCATTAAAAGACCATAGGCTGAGATACAGTTCTCTTTCCAAACCCTCCTGTTCACTGCCTTCACTTCCTTTCTGCCAAACAACTGTTCAGTTCATGGCCACCACGTCCTTTTTCACCAGAGGCCCAGGAGGCCAATTCATTTTCCAGATTCCTGAGTCAGCAACGTGCTTTCTGTGTGATTCCAACCAAGTCACACTCAGATCCTTCAACACACAGAGGAATTTCTGCCATGTAGGAGTCAGATACCTCACTGGACTTGAGAATTTGAGCTGCAGAACCTCTGTGTTTCTGGTGCCTCCCTATGCAACTAAGATTTGCAGACAAAAAACACCACCAAGCCTTCTCTGTTCTGTATGGAATCTGTAAGAAAAAAAACAGTCTAAGTCTGAGATACTCAAATATTGTGGTGATGGAAATCTGGAGCAGTGTTAAAAACAAATACCCAAGCAAAAATTGTCTGTGTGGAAAAGAGAGTATCAGTGTAAGAGCACCTTCTGTAAAGCCTGCAAAGATCCTACCCGGCTGTGAGTCTAGTTATTAAAATAAAGGTATAAGAGTGGACTGGCACAAGCAAGGGCAAATGGTGGCTATCCTAAGTTCAAAGCTGCTTTTCCAGCTCAGCTTCTGCATTAGCAAAGTAGTAATCACTAGTTTTTCTTTGGAAGAAAACTGAGGTGTAGGCAGGAGTTTCTTTAGCCAGACCTACCATTTGGGTTATTTTCCTAAGGTAATTGCCTCTCATAAGAACAGAAGATAAATGTGTAAAGGAAATAAAAAATGTTGATCTTTAGTAGCATGTGAAGCTAGCATAAGCCTTTCCTCCTCACAAACCCACAGGAAGAAAGCTCCATAATCTCTATGCAATAGATTTCTTCTTGCATATATAGAGGAACTCCAGTTTCTTCATTGTTAGCTGCTTAGTGAGTTTATTCAGTGGTCAAATAGGATTGATTATGCCTTAGCATTAATTGGCTTGACTTACATATATGGATTTAATTGCTTTGAAATGTACTTTTACTATGTGCTTGGTTTCCAGTCCACGCTCTATCATAAACAGAAACAATTGAGTTGCACACTACTGATCTATTGCAAATTACAGCTAGGTAAAAAAGTTTTACAAAGACCCCATATCTGGAAGCAGTGCAAGAAGGTAATTCATAGAATTGTAGGATACTTTGGGTTGGAAGGGACTTTTAAAGCTCATCTAGTGACACCTCCCCACCCCACCCCCCCGCAATGAGTAGGGACATCTTCAATTAGATCAGCTTGCTCAATACACACTTTATTCTAGAAGAATCATAAAGAAATAATTCATTGTTAGAGGAACAAATAGACTACAGTGTTTGCTGGCAAGTGTCTTAATGAATGCCCGGAGGTTTAGTTCTGATCAGTGTATCCTGAGCACCAGCCACCACTGCTCAAACTGACCACAGCTCACTCACTTGAAGGGGAAACACTCAGGCACCCACATGTCTCTGCAGGTCTCAGCTCATAATATAACATATTCATTTGGTAATGTTGTCTTCCAGATTCTACCACATTAAACATGCCCCAGTGAATCAACCATCTCATTTAATATGAAAGATTTTCTTTTATCAAAAAAATAACTGGGGTCATTACTGTGGTCATTAAGCATAAGATTCTACAGTCATACAGCAGTCATTGGTTAAGGATAGTCTGACTGAACTTGTATTGACCCCTACTTTCTATGCATGCTTCCCTCAATGAAGGAGAAATCCATTAAGAAGTGGCATTTTGTATGTATATGCAGCCTGTTGCACAGGTTGTCTGCACTCTTAAGGTGTTTTAAAACTTCTTAATAAAGAAGAAAGCCAGGCTGAGCCAGCTCAAGCACTAGCCTTCACACTGCTTACCTGGCACCCTTCTCCTCTTATCTGGTTTGCACTTCCCCAACTACAGCCTCAACACAGACTTGAGCAATCTACTTTTGTTTTTCCTGGTAGCATAAAGTAGCTCAGAATGAAAGTCTTTGAGCATTACTGTGACAAGGGAGCAAACACACACCATCAGTCAACTGCTATCCATAGAAAACATACAAAGGTTTATCTAAAAAGCAAACACCTCCCGCTTTCAGAGGCAAAAGCCTGAATGAACAACTACAGTCTCAGTTGTGTCTTAAAGTGAGGGGGTTTTCCTTCCTAAGGACCCCTAGAAAAGTGAATTCCTGAGTAAAAAGATCATGCATTGAGACCACTCTGCTATCAGGTGTCCAGGACACTATCTAAGCTGTTACCTCTAGCTCATCAGCATATGTGGGCATTCATCCTACTTAGACAGTATGCTGTGAAGTTTATTAAAGGTCATCTTTCATCCCCTGAAGTCCTGTGGAAACTGTCACTTCTCCAGAGCTTTGCAAAATGTGAATTCAAGCATGCAAGCTCCTAACTGTACAGCAGAACTTGTACCAATCCAATCTGGCTGCTGTTTTAAGGTCAGGCAAGGAGTTCACTGTTGTACTGTCAGTGACACCAGTAATCAGCAAACTCCTAAATAATGTGTTAATTCCAGTGTAAAACTCACTTCAGTGACAGGAGACACCATGTAACTGTTTTACAGTATTTGAATATATACCAGTACCATCAAATATTGAAACACAAGAAAAGCCTTTGGAAATGGGATATGTAGGGGTCTTTGATTTCTGCTGAGTTCAAAGCTCATAGTATAATCTGTAGCAGAAAGCAGAAGAGAAGCCCTTACCTCCTGTGTCTTCCTGGTGTATAACTGTATTTCCTCTCTCCCTAGACAAAGACATCCAATATCTGCCTCCTGTACACACCCTTTGTGTAGAGAAAAGTAGTTGTGCTGTCGTTTTGCTATAGTAGTTTTGCTATAGCTTGGTAACAGATGCATTTAGCATAGTGACAACACCCTTACACAATTCTCTATTACCCCTCTCCAAATAGTCTTTTATGATGAGGATTTGTTTATTCTCTGCTTGAACATGTTTACTCAACAAGCAATAATGATTTTGAGCTGCCAACCATCCATGTTATTTGTGGCACTTTCGCAGGAACTGCAATTTCCTTCCATGAAAAGGAAGAGTTCTGGCAGGGTGGCTCAGAGAGTGAAATTGTATTCTGCAAGACAACGGCCCTATTTTGTGACTATGTCTCAGAGTTCTCGTTTTTTTGTTTTTTTTTTTTCTCTCCAAGAAATTCTCAAAGTTTTCAAGGGGGAAAAAAAAAAAAAAAAGACAATCAATGATAAATTTGTAGTACAGTCCTGGAATAGACACAAGCTTTGTATTCATGGTATAGAGCAGGGATATAAAGAATCAGTGTTTAGTCCTGCAGAAGAGACTTTCTATACTGTCTTTTCTCCTCCCCTCCAATTGTCTTTGCAGTCCCATCTTCAGATCCTTCACATAGGATACAGGAGAGTCGTGTTCAACAGTTTGCTCCAATGTTTAAATTATTTGCTCCAATTTAAATTACTTGAAGAGCTCCAACAGGAGCAGTAAAAGAAACCTGACGCACCAAATAAAAATAGTATCTTTGTGCTCAAAGTAACATTCAAGCTTGCAGGCTGTGTCGGGGCAAGTGTTGAATATGGGGCTTACACCAAGCAAATGTAGCGTTCACCGTATCAGTGACTTTTCTGAAATGTTGCGGGGTCACTTGCTCCTACCTGGATATTCCAGCAGGAAGCAAAGAATCCTTCCTGCCTAAATCGACAAAAACATATGGCCTGTTTGCTCCTTTTGAGGTATGACCCATTTTCAATTTTCTTAAGAGAGGCCCTGGATCCTACCACCTCTTTGCGCACTTGCTGTTACACATTGCACTGCTAAAGGGAAACACGATTTCTCAAGAATTGTTGATTTCTCTATGTTGTTGTTGTTGTTCTCATATTCATTTTCTCCTTATCCCAGATGAGGCCAGCTTCTCCATTCTACCTACATCAATGAGAAGAGCTTAGCTCCTGGGCCACTTAACCCCTTCAGCCTTTCGCTCCTGTCCCTGCAGCCATACAGCATCAGCCACAGTGCAGTCACTGGTATAGGAGATGTTCTGATGAAGATACGAATAATTTTTCTTATTCTCTAGATAGTAGGATTTTAACTTTTCTCAGTTGCTTTAAGGTTGTGAAGTAGCATTTTAAAAGAGCATCTCAATGCACTGTTTGGCATTGCAAGTTTCACACATGGACCATCTGCCTCTTGTTTATCCTTTTGTCTCATGGACATTCTCTTTCATTCTCACCTCATATTAAATTTCTGGCTGAAGATATGCTGAACAGTTGGTCCAAACATCAGAGCCACCTGATGTCCATTTGCAGAAAACAAAGCTAAGCAACTGACAAGTCAAGGACCAGACCTTTTTGTTGTTACATGCACTTCTGAGCAGTTACTGCCCCCAGTGTTGCCAAAAACTCTGGACATAATGCTTTATGAAAGTAATGTCTCACTAATCCAAGAAAACACCTCATTACTTTGTCCTAAGCACTCTTGAGCATTACAGCTATCATATTCTCATCAGTCTTAAGGACTGTATACAAATCCTTCCTTATTCATACCCTATAGATAACAACATTCTACATCATCCACAGAAAATAGAGGTAGTTTTGTATCTTAGATGATATTTTATCTATACTCCCAGTGTGCATACATATGCCTGTCTATGGCTTTCTGGTGTTCCTCTCAATGAAAGTACAAATATATGCATAGATGGTATAGAAAGAAAGGCTTTGGGAAAGTATTTGTTCATAGCTGCTTTAAACACACCATAAATTTATACACAACAATTGAAAAATGTTCAGAAGTTCCTAAGGAGATAATATATGGAATACATAGAAGTATAGGAGACTAGTACTTAATTTTAGTCCTAGCTCTGACTGCTCTGACAAATTATTGCCTGCCTGAACAACAGGTACTTCTACTATAGAGATGACAATACACTGGGTAAGCCTCTTCAGGACTAAGTTACTTTTTATGGATCAAAGTTAACATTAGCATGAGAACATGAGCTGGATAGCTATCTTAGTTTACTAAATTAAATAGCTATTGCCACCTACTGGCTGTATTGCAATATTAGTATGACAAACATAATTTCAAATATGCAAGATCAACCACCTGTGTTCTCCCCATATGAAAATTATCTACACTAATAATAGAGTAATTTATATTTTCTACCTTTATCAGTGAGGAAATGATACTTAATAGTGCTTTCTCTTGCAAGGTAATATTACAAGATATTACAAGGTAGACCAGTAAAGCAGTTTTGTACATTTAGAGATTCCATCAAGTGGCAATACTCTGCAATGCTAGAGACTATTCATAAAGTAATTAATGTCCTGGTCTGCCCATACCCACCTCTTTCCTAAGACAAGATGTCTCGGCAGGAGGATATATTCTCAGCCTGTTTGACTAAAGCAGGACAGATCACAATCACTGGCTGGCTGTAGGTCCTAGAAATATCACTGTATTTAAGCAAGGCTCTAGTTATGGTCTAGCTGAAGAATGGGCATACATTAGTAAATATATTGCATAATTTCTGCTGTTAGCAATCAGTGAATTAACTGCACTCAAAGCACTTCTAATTATCCTATATCTATGCATCATCAAAGCAGACTGTCCTCTGTAGAAGGAATTCCATGATATGAGCACAGTTAATCATGTTTGTAATAGTATTTTTCCAAGAAAATCCAAAGCAGTTAGGACAATAGGTAATTCAAGGAATTTTGGTAAATTACAAAGAGAAGTTGCTTTTAATTCTGGTCCAACTGCAGCATTGCCAGGTAAAAGTCCATGAACAACAGAGGATGAAGGAATTCATTTGCAGCAGCTCAAAATTTTATCTCCTGCCTTCCTCCATCTGATTGATTATTGCTGTATCATCTAATGAAAGTTACTCTATCAATTCAGCCAGTGAAATGCTTTTTCAAAGCTTCATTGCAAAGTCCATTGTTTTTTTTTAAAAAAAAGGTATACATGTGGTTTGCCCAGATTTGTACTAAAACATATCAGAAAGTGCTCATTGTTCCTGCACCATCTGTATGGGTAAAGACAGCAGCCTTTGACTGATGAATGGTGATAAGCAGTTGGGGAAGGTAGTTTCTTAGTTAACTCTAACCAGAATCACAAAAGGAAACTTCCTAAATTAGAACTTATTACATAGTATTGTGAGGTAATTTTACCATTTGGCTTAGTCTGCAGTAAACTGAAATGACTCCACTCAAGAATGAAATTATCCACAGAGGAGTTTAAAATACAGTAATTTAGGTGTATTGAGTGTACATGTTCAGCTATTTCCTTACATTTATAGATTGTTCTTGTGCAGACCAGCCCTTACGTTTCATATATGGATATGTCTTCAGGTTTCATTACTATCAGGCACAATGCAGTCAAGGAAAATTACACATTCAGCAGAAACGTGTATTAGAAAATTACAATAATGCACTGCAAAATTGGCAGCAGCAGTCAGCATTTGAAGTGGAACACATACCAATCTCAAGCAGTCTCAAACAAATAGCTACTTGACTTTCATAAACAGAAAACTGCTCTGTCCTTTCCTCCAATTGTTGGGATTTACCTTAAGGGTTTCTACTGAAGACAGAAACTGTACTCTTAGTTTAAGAGACCCCTGAAGCCATTCTACAGACAACTCTTGGGGAACTTGCAGTTGGTGTTAGCTTATTTTAGAAAGTATCTGTAAAAGTGTCTATGAAGGATAAGCTGTCATGGGTCCCTAAACACTATTAGGTATTAGGCTATCTCCCTTGAGCATACTGAAGTACTGTGGTGAGACGTAATTACTGTAGCCTCACAATTTGTCTCTACCAAGAAAAGTTAGGGTTCAGGAAGGAACTTGGCCATAGTTCTGCTACAACATTAAGCTTGGCAAGCAAAGATGCAGCAGCATCCAAAATACTTCCTTTATGATGCCAAAATAACTATTATTTTTTATCCTGGGGGACTATACTACAGGCTGATTTTAATCTGGCAATGCTGTACTGCTGTTTTAATCTGTCTCTGTGCTCTTCTCCCCTTCAGTTACGTTTCAGAGCTATGAAAGTTACCTGCGATAGGCAACTAAAGTTGCAGATATTTGGCAGCTGGGAAGAAGTTTAACACGATGCACAGGATGGCAAAATCCAGTGTTTAAAATATGATGAGGACAAAGTGTTACCTTTCGCTCAAGTACAGCCACCCTGAAAAGAGAGGTGGTGAGGAGGAAGCCATGGTTTGCTGGAACCACCATGAAAACTAGTATGGGAGCCACCATGGGATGGCGGTCTTGGTTCACACAAGTGTAGCTTAAATGCCATACCATGTAAAGACTTGCATAGCCACCCAGTAAGCACACCCAGACAATTGCTCTTCACCCAAATCCATAGCAAGTTAATCACTTCCTTTTCTCTCAGCTAGGCATGGTGTTAGTAAGGCCACCAACACTTACAGGCTGAGAAGTCTAATGTTAATCCACAATGCAACAAGGAGGCTTTTTAAAGAAAAAACTTATTAAAGACTTCAGATCATGCTGAAAATACAAGCATTCAAAGATAATTTTATAAAATGAAATGTTTTAAGGTATGTCCAGTGGAATAAATAATAGTGGTACTTAAAAAAAATTAATCCATTTTATATGCAGATTCTCTATACTATTTAAATTCAAATTGGTATGCTATTTGCTATTTCAGGTTCCTTAAGTCTTTACTTAGGCATCAGATTAAACTTCAGGGTAGCTACTGTGCAACAGGTACAATCATAACTATTTTACCAGATAGAAAAACAGAGATGTAGTATTAGAAATGGCAATAGAATAAGGAAAGACACTTTTTGTTTTAATTCAAAAACTTGTCACATAACCATGGTGATAGCTTTGTAGTTCCCAGTGCACATATCTGATCTGGATGAGTTTAATAAGGCAGGAGTTGAATTGTCTTTCGGTATGTCACAGACAATCTGAGGTCTCTATGCAAAAGCAGAAGGTCAGGCAAACATGAATCACATCAGGAAAACCACAAACACATAAGAAACCCACAAAGTACCTTAAAAATATTCCAACTTTCACCCCTACATTCTGAAACAGTACTAAGTCCACCTTTAGACCTATTTGAATTAAAATTCACCTTCTGAAAGAACCTATAACTGTGTACAGGCAGGCCACCATGTTAACATAGAGCACTACAGTACAAACAGCCAAAAATGCTTCATGACATGCTTTGAACTCACTGACTTGCAAGGACGCATTTCAGACTTGATTGCTTACGGGTATCTATCTGCTAGGAGATGTGTACATCGAGGCACATAAAATTAGCTAAAGCTCTAACAGTTTTAAAGCCCCCAAACTTTACTTATTCTGTGTCTTTTAAGCCACTTGGAATTTCCCTCAGCCTTCTCTGAAGATTAAAGCAAGTTAAAACAACACTTTTAATACATCCAGCCCTTGAATTTCCTCAAAGGGACTTCCAGCCAATAGATCAAACATAAAAGACCAGGGAATAGCCAGAGGTGTTTCTCTAAGAGTTGGATACTGCATGCTGCTGCTGATGCATTCATATTTTCAGGTCTGTACCTTTGAGAAGTGCTTCTGCAGTGTGGATGCAGCTAATCCCATCAGTTGATGGGTTTTACTTATAGCATCCTACAGTTAGAGCTTATGTTGAAAACACCTTAACATTCTGCTTCCATATGCTTGCTCAAGCAAAGAGTAACGCAGACCACTATCTGTCACCGATATATCTCTGCTTAATCACTATAGTAAAATGTTTTTACATTTCAAAATTATTAAGTAGAAACTTGGAAAAATTATGATTTTCAAAAATATAACTGTTTCCAAAATGTATGGTGACACATGAAAAATACTCCATCACAATTCTGGGCACAATTCTAACCTTAACAAATCACCTTTGCCGTTTAAGGCAATCAACTGTACCTCAACTCAGGTATTATTACTGTAATTGAGAAAGCAAACAAGATCAAAAATTAGGAACGTGAAATATGATTTTTTTTTCCCAGCTGTATATTCATTAGCACTTTATCAAACAATAGGGAGATCGGACCAGATGTGATACTCATTTTGGAATATCCTTATTGGTGTTCCCTAATGATGAACACCTATCTCTGCATCCTAGGCAGGACAGTGAGTCAAACTGGATCAGTTGGTTATTAATATATAGATTTCATTTTCTCATGTCCATAGAAAGCAAAGATGCTTTTTTTGTAAGAGCATCATCACTTCTAGTAAGAGCATTATCACTTCTTGTAAGAGAGGTCATCACTTTGGTTCCTGTTATTCCATTGCTAATGCTGAAGAAAACTTAGACAAAGATTTGATATAAGAATAAGACATAAGAAATAGTGGACAAAATATTTTTGGCTTCACCACCCTCTGCAAAACTTTAAGGTGAAGGACGAAGATTGTGGCTGTCAGTACCTTTTCCTATAGTTCAGCAAAGAGCTACTCTCTGAACAAGAATTATCTATTACACTGAGATCTTTACAAGGGGTCCAAAAGATCCAAAGACAAGATACAAAAGATACAAGATCCAAAAACTTTTCCAGTTATACCAAGTAGTCTAAAAAAAATTATCTCTAGCTGCAAATGGTATTCTACTCACTTCCTCAAAACACCAGGCTGTAGTAAAATACTACTACTACATATTTCATTTGGCATTTGTTGATGATAATATTCAAACAGCTACTACATCATTGTCACGCAATTACGTCTTACATTAGCTGAATAGCTTAACCTCGGCAATACCTTCCTAGGCAGAAGTGAAAACCAGCATCACAGTCTTCTGCTACAGCAGTGCTCAGCTCAACTGCTACATCACCACTCCTCCCATAACTTGTACCCAGCAAGGGAGCAGCATTCATCCTATTGCCTTTTTAGAAGTTATTTTTCACCTGACAACTGGCAGCTGCTGCCCAGACTTTCAGAGTTCAATTTCACAAGCAAATGCGAGAAGATTCCCTAATCTAATTCTTTGAAGCTCTATAAAATACAAATGGTCACTGACAGGCAAATTAGAGGCTCCTTTCTTACGAAGGAACTGGAAAAGAAGGGAAAGGAGCAAAAGAGAAAGTTACAACTAATGTGAGACAAAGACTGTTGTCCTGATGCTCAGCACTAAGCAGCATTAGCATCAGACACAGAAATGCCCATGTCCTGTGTGCATGGCAAAGGAGGAATAGCTGTGGAAATATTCAAAAACACTCAGTACAGTTAGGCAGGCTAGTATCCCTTGTTTCCAGCTATGGTAGAGGTTTTCAGCATATGGTCTGTGGAGCACAGATGTTCTGTGAAATCCCTGAAACAGATCTGCAAACCTACCTGTGAACAGTGAGGCTAATGTTAGAGGGCTACAACTTGTACTCAGGAAGGAACTTCTACTGGGAAAATAAACAGGTTCTTTCAGCTGGTGAAAGTCTGCAAAGCAGACTTCACTGTTGAGGAGAGGCTCTTACAAGGCACTGGGCAGCTAACAGAGTTGAGCAACTGATTAGGAGTAACCTGGCTATTACCCTTGGTTGTAAACGGAACCCAAAGAGACCATCCTCACTGGATCAAAGGTAATGTTTATGAATATCCATTACAAGACTCAGTGTTTAATTTTTTCTTTGTGTTCAGAGGCCTTGTAGAAGGAGTATTAGTAAGCAAATCAGTGAATGCAGCAATACAGATCTGTTACTGCTCAGCCTTCACCACTATCCTGCTTCTCTCTATTAATTCTCATTATCCACCAACTAGCAGTGCTTCTTTATTTTCCCCAGGTTTGTTGTGGAGTATAGATGTGTCTGAATAAGACTGTTGTAATAACTGGAGGTATAGTGCTATCCCAAATTTATGTTATCATAGCCTATTGTTATGAAATATGTCATAATATACAATACAAAGATGTCACGAATTCTTCAACAGAGATTTAGTCCACAATTGAGCAAGAGGGGAAGATACTTCACTGGTCTACTGCATTCTAAACAGATGAGAACTGATGATATAGCAACATGAGAGCCTGTTTTGTGACTGCAAAAAGCAGAATAGATCATCTCTTCTGTCTGATCACAGAAATTCCTTGAATTTAGGAGGCAGAAATCTAAATCAGAGTAGCGTACACTATCAACTTATTGCATACCATAAATACATCAATTCTTATGAAGACAAACAAATCCATATTTGCTGTGTGGAGTCAAGAACATACACAAAAGCCTGTGCTTTATTGTTGGCTTATCCATTCG
Source organism: Psilopsiagon aymara (assembly GCA_024733675.1). NCBI lineage: Eukaryota > Metazoa > Chordata > Aves > Psittaciformes > Psittacidae > Psilopsiagon > Psilopsiagon aymara. The sequence goes on from JANRGW010021741.1 coordinate 13,406, forward strand.
TACCCTAATTTGCTTTGTGCTTATCTCTACTCCTTATAGCTTCATCTATCTATATAGTCATACCATTGCTACAAAAACGGTGCAGTTTTACTACTGCTGACTTTGCATTCTATGCAAGACTCCTCTGAGCAAGCTGCTCAGTGTTAATGGATAAATGGACTCACAGTATAAATGCAGACTTATAATATGTCTGTAAAAGTTTGTGGGTAAGGAAGAAAAAAGGAAACTAAGAAAACCTGAATATATCATGACACTATTCATGCATCAGTTTCAATTTCCCATATCAGATAATGTTGCACCTGGATGTTTGATGTTCAAGGATGATTTAAATTAAAGTGTGCAGCTTATCTGTTAACACAAACCCTCACATTCCCTCACTCTTCAGTGCAAAGATCGTATCTTTGACTTCTGCAAAGTGCCTGAAAGAGAGCCCTAAAAAGCCATGAAACATATTATCTCTAGAAACAATGTGGTATATGAAGTGAACTAACATTGAGTATATAAGGAAAATATATTTGAGCAGAAGATGGTAAAAGAAAATCCAAATAAGATAATTCCCTTTTTCCACATGAGTTCAACCAACAAAATGAAGATATAGTTCATCTAAGCTGATGTCATATTCCTACCATAGGAAAACAAATTTCCACGTAAGAAAGTGAAAAATGCCATTTCCAGTCGTTACACCCTGCCCTGTGCCTGCTGCCCCGTGCCTGGTGGGGCTGTGCTCTGCCAAGACCCCAGAGCCCGTGCACAGCTGAGGCCACGGCACTACTCCAAGATTGCTCTGAGAAGCTGTGGCTGCCCCATCCCTGGCAGTGTTCAAGGCCAGGTTGGACGAGGCTTTGAGCAACATCGTCTCCTAGAAGGCATCCCTGCCCATGGCAGTGGGGTTGGAACTAGATGGCCTTGAAGGTCCTTTCCCTCGCAAACCATCCTGTGATTATTAAAAAGCCAAATCCATATTCCATTAATTTATGATGAATGTTTTTGCTGGCTATTAAAAAAAAAAAAAATCCATTTTAACCTGGTGATACTAATTATTAAAAACTCTTCTTTAATGGGCTTAAGTCATGTTGTCTCTGGAGACTAGAAAAAACATCACTCTAAATATGAACTGCTCTTTCACACTTGCCATACTTGAGAATCCTAAAAGCATAAGCCTTGTATTAAAAGACCTAGTCTACCCCAGAAATCTCACCCTGAGGCCAAAAAGCTGTTTAAGAATTCATGGAGCATGATACGAACGTTAGCATATTTAAAAAGTTAAAAACATTATCAGATGGCCATAGCAGATGCCATCAAAAGCAGTGTAGAACAAACTGTGTTTAGTAATGTTTGAACATGCACCTTCCATCCAGAAACCAGTTATAATTTGTAGAAAATCCATAACAGCATGTTCTAAAAAAGATTAATCACGCCAATACTTTGTATCCCATTCCTACTGTATCTCACACTGTTATTTTGCAGTATTTATAAAAAAAAAATTGTCACCATCACCTTCAGAACTTGCAATGCTGGACTTCACAAGGAAACACAAGCAATGCTGATGTTCTTCCTCAAGCAAAGAGTTCAATCAGAAGAATGCCTGATCCCTCTTGATTCTAAGAAATGGTACTGGCATCCCAAAAGGCAGCTTCTTAAGCAAACGAGGAACAGACAGACATGAAGTAGGACAGTGATATACCAGGAGAAATGCTTTTTGGGTTTTCATGTTTTTCATATAATATGTTATCTACATTAGAGAACTTTGTAAAAAATAGCGTGAAATAAAAAAGAAACTGAAGTGTGTTATGCAATGCGTCTAAAAATATATTTTAGGTTATTATTTTATGTTAAGGGCATCCTCCTTAAGAATATGACCTATAATCATATTCCAAAGTTCACCTAGGTAGCCAGTAGGGTGAAAGTGCATGAAGTGAGAGGAAAGGATTTTGCCCCACTAGCACGGAGTTAAAAAATTTTTCATGGATCCTTTACTGGCTCATGCAGCTTTCAGTGGTATCAAGAGCAGAAAATAAGAGAGACCACCCCATCACTCCTGCAAACTTCCCAATTTTCCTGCTTGTTGGTCTTTTTCTTAACTTACATGAAATTTGCTTCTTTAGGAAAGGCTACAGAAAGAATATGAAGCTATCAAGTATCCTCATGACCCACACTGCTCAGGGACTCCATTCTGCAGCTACCTGATAGGATGAGGACTGATGGCTACAGCCAAGTCACAAGAGAGGTCATCATGCATTCACATGATCCCCCCAAAATCTGCACTAAAGCTGAATTTCTGTCTCCCCACTGTTCTGGGAGGAGTGCAGCACCAGCTTTGTCTTGTAACAATTTAGGCTGAACTCAACAAAATTTTGGTGGTTTTTTCTCTCCACCTGTGCTTCTTGGGATAAATTTGCCATGAGACATTGATGAATTCCAGAATCTCAGCAATAGGAGTCTCCTAGTTAGGACTGGTATTATCCAGGAGAAAAATGAAAGGTATTTTCCACTTCCTACAGTTACCTCAAAGCAAATGACTGCTTCCACTAGCAGATTGTCACAACACAAGACCTCTGCTCAAGACCTTAGTAGAGCAGCCTGAATGACACATAGTACAGAGGCAAAGGGAAAATAGTGACTGCTACTCCTGCCCCTGATCAGGAAATATGGTGATAGAGAGACTGAGCCCAGGACAATGGCAGGGGGAATATGGTGAGTTTGGGAGAGAAATAATAAAACAAAACCTCTCACATGACTGCTGTTAGCAAAAAGATACCATGAAGAAGCAGGTAGTGAGGAAGATCAGAGACACTAGGTATAGTACTGAGTATCTCACACATAGGGCACCATCCTTAACACAGACATTGGGACATTGGAAATGGGACATTGATGATGGGGAACACATCCAGTGTGATGGTGAAGGTACACACAGAGCAGGCTCTAAGCAAGCCAAGAAGTGTGAATACATTTTTCTTTATGCAAGACAGAGGAAAACTGTAGCTGAAGTTTTGTTGCTATGGAAGCACAGGAGAAAACAGAGGAAAGGATCCCTCCTGAATGAGATTGGTTATTCTTTATTTCTAGGTGCTGGTGAACAGAATGCAGCTCTGCTGTACTTGCACAGCAGCACAGCTGCTAGCATTGTATTTCGGGAATATTCAGAACTCAATAAAGACCTTCTGGAATCCTTCCCAGCCCTGTCTACTGCTATTTGGTGTGGGAGATTTTGTGCTTTCTGACTGCATTTTTAGCTGCTACCTGGTAATTTATTTATCCACTTACCTTGCCATTCAAAGCAATCATAGGCAATTGAATGAACCTTGTGAGCTCCTAAGAGCTCCCACTTTGGTAAAGCCATAGACAGAACTCTTCACTTTCAGAGGAAAATCACATTCTGACAGAGATGTGAAGGGGTTAATGGCTTTGTTCCATCCTATATAGTGGGGCCACAGAGAATTCTTTGAATAGTGAAGCAGAATGAAAGCTGGGAACTGCTTTGGCCCACTGCAACATGAGGACTACATTTTTTTTTTACAGTGAAGTCTAACATAGCAAGTTTGTTCTGTGCTTTGGAGCTGAGGTGTTGAAAGTGAAGTGGAGGAGTCCTTACTCTGTTCTCTTCTTTGTCAATATACTTTCAGGTGCTTCAAGGTCATTTTGTTTATTCACCTCTTGGCTGAATTTTTTACAAGTCATGTCCTTCCTGTTACATTTAGACACATGCTATTTTTCAACATTGCTTTTGGGGATTCCTGATCTTTGCATTCCTGTGTATGGACCCATTTAAAGACTGACAAACAAACCATTACCACTAGGATGAATCCTCCAAACCTGTTTCCATTTGTGCCTTTTCTTTCACTTTCATACCTATCTCTGTCCTGTTACTACTCCTGACGTGGGAAATGCATCCACCGTACCAAAAGGACACATTATGCATACCTGCATAGTATAGTGGTTTTTTTCTTTTTTTATTTAAAACAAAGGAAGTTACCAGCGTAACCAGTAATACTGGAGTTAAGTGATATATTCCTTTATTCATAGCCGTAATATGTTGGATAAATAACTGCAACTATTATGAGGTGTGTGTTTGTAAAATTACCGTATGTTTCAATGCAGTACTGCACACATTTCCTGAATCAGGCAGAGCTGGAGATAAGCATTTTTTGGTGAAATACAGAGTGACTGGGAATGAGCAGACAGAACAGCTCAGCCTCATTAACTTGCCTTTCATAAATGTTTAAACCATCATTATACTCAATTTATTAGTATCAGTTTTCAGCAAATGATCATTTTATTTAAACTGGAAGCAGGTGAGTAAATACAAGGAAAAAGACAACCTTTCTAAAAGCTGAATTGCACATCCCTGAAGATGACAGCATGTGCTAACACTCATGAGCTTCCTTTCCTCCTGCTTCCCGTTCTTTTTCATTCTTGCACAGTTTTCCTCTCACAGTTGCCTCTGACATAAGCGTAATTTAACATCACAGTTGCTCTGCCTTATCCTTTGAAAAGACGTGGTACTGAGCTACAGAATGGCAGCGCCTAGGGACTCTGTGTGAGCAGTGACAAAACAGTGACAAAGAAGAAACAAGCCCTGAACCTTTCTTCATGTCAAGCTCAATCTTTCTTTTCCTTCTCAAGAGTTTCATAAAATTGCTTCTCATTCACAATGTTTCACAAATGTTAGAGGTTCGTATTAATGACAAGAATATCCAAGAGTGTTACAAGCAGCTGGAGACCAGAGAATCTAATGTTTAACTCTTTCAGACTGCCTAACTGGGATCCCAAACTACCTCACATAGATTAATGAATACAACTGTCACTGATATTGATAGGAGCAGACCCAGAATTCACATTTTTATAGTGGAGTTCAAAATTTACATATGATTTTGAACATATGGAATTTTTCCATCATTGTCGCATTTCAGTGTTTTAGTGGTAACATAATAACATCGTGTATACACAAAAGAGGTATTTATGGTCCTATGCACACACTTTAATTTTCTCTTTCTTCACAACCAAGTCCTTTCATATGTTTCCCTTTTCCAGATATTCCTTGCAACATGTTCTCCTGTTAAAACAGACTGAAAGAAGGTCGAAGGCATAATTGGGAGGAGGCTTTATGCTCCCTGTTTTATCTTCATTTCAATTTCACATAATTAACACTGTTAATAGATAGCAGTTGCCCCAAATATACTCTGTACATAGCAAGTATCATGAATTTGAGAAAGGGGGAAATACAAAAAGAAATAAATTTTAAAATCTTGTTTTCTAATTCCTCATGGATTACTGGCCTGAGATGAATTCTCAAGGTAAATTCTGAAGACTGTGAAAAGCAACTAAAACCAAAAAAAATTTAAATTAAACAAGCAATAGAAAGGAGGATGCTTTTACAAAGCATGAACACAAACGGATACAGAAGAAATTAAGCTGACAAAAGATAAGAGGCTTTTCTTTGGGGCCCTAAGGGAGTCTAATTAACTTACATCTAGAAATGGGATAGAAACATCATACTGATTTTACTGTCAGATATTTGGCTAGAAATCAAAAGCTTCAAAAGACGTTAATGGAGAAAAAGGTAACATCTGACGATGAAGCAGACAGGCTCATATAAACTGTGGGCTCCTTAATTTAAAAATTCCTGAGGACATACTGAGTGCAGACAAATGATGGACTGCAAAAGCGAATCTGAAGTAAGCACCAAAAATAGATTATCAGCAAAACAGCAATTTCCTTTCCATGTAGTAACAGCCACTACCGATCTCAAAAATGAGCAATAAAGCTCAGAAGATAGGTTACAGCATTTGCTCTGACCTGCTGTGGCTGCTGTAACATTCAGGCCGTCAGCATATCGGCATTGCATGTAAGTACATTCAATCATTACTGGCATATAGACACACAACCTCGTTATTTCCATTTACTACTTTTTTTTGCCAAGTTCGTGAAAGAATTTCTGATGAAAGTGCAGTATTCCATATGATGTTATAACTAACAGAGCAGGCAACATGCAAGCATTTATTCTTACTGACTGATGCTCTTTTCAACAGCAAATTTAGGTCAATGTAACTTTCTATGATATTTTACTTTTGATTAGCAGCGTTGTCAGTGCCACTTCCTAAAGGCAAAAGAAAGACTTCCGTCATCTTCAAGAATTTTTCCTGTGTAAGCTAAAAGATTAAACTTTTTATTTCCTCAAAAAAAAAAAAAAAAAGAAATCAGAAAGGGAGGAGGTTGTTAATGGTACTATGCAGTTCTCCCGAGACAACAAGCTTTCTAAAGGAATCATATTTATATATACAATGTACCATACTATTTTTGTTAGACCTGTCAAGTACAGACCCTTTCCAAACATATATATGATGTAAATATAAGACTCTAAATTCTCTAAGAAAAATAGGTTTGGCTGCAGAAGTTCCAAACCCAAGATATTTCAGAACTGTGACAGAGATACTGTGGTCTTCAGCAGTAGTCTACAAGGAAGCACGGAAACTATTTTTTCTATTATAAACCATAATTTCAATTACTTCTATAACAAGAAAAAATCTTCCTGTAGTCATCATGAACTGTCACCAGAATTATCACCTCTACATGGTCAATTTCAGCCATTCCAATACTACCTGTTTCCTCCTTACTGAATGTTTTTGCTCTCTCAGTGCACACACTGCATTGGACACGTGAGACAACTGCAGGAACAGAAAACTTCAACAGCAAATACTTTTCTGAAAGAATTCAGATTTCACCTGTCAGCCTAAGATCCACTTCAGGCAGCAGCCTGCTCATTTGACTGTCACCTTTTTTTTCTCTTTCCTATGCAGATGTCCTCACACACTCAAATGTGCCAAATCCCAGGGCTGCTGTTTCTATAGCCATACTATAGGTGGGATATTAAACACCTCTACCAAGGAAATCCCAGTAACAACTGGGGTTAATCTTACCCAAGCTTCACCTTCCCCCACCCCCCTGCCGAATGATAGGCAATACTTACAAGAACAAACAAACATTTCTGGTTTCAATATAACTCCAGTTTTAACATACAGTTTCGAAATAGTCCTGTTATTCCAACTATGGCTGCTAGGATTTCATCTCTCTCTCTTTCTACTTGTAATTAAATCCTTATAGTGTTTAAAATTTTTAGCTTTTAGAGCAATAAAATATAGAAATTATGTAAAAGAAAATCCCTTAAAACCTACAAAGTCACAATGATACTCAAGGAGAGAACTTAATGTAAACTGCCTACGTTCTCTACATGGCACTGTAATGAATTTCTGTTCTGAGAAGAACAGAAAAAAGTATTCTCAGAAAAAATCACTATGAATGTAGTTTCTGTTTCAGGAAACCAGGACAGATTATGAGAATAAGCATCACTACTGGCCTCTTTAAGATGTGACCCAAAAAAATGAGATAAACTCAACTGACTCTTAATTCATTTATTCCACAGCACTACTACTAGGATAAGACAATGTGCAAGCTAATTGCTAAGACTGGCTGGCTACTCAGCAAGCATAAATCTGTGTAGCTTCTCTAACATCAGGCGAGTGTTGTGAATGTGTAATTTCTGTCAGACTGACTCTGCGATTCCTACAGAATTTTTGGCTAACTCTGGAGCTATACACTACCTGAGCAAATGGCCTTGAACAGTGCCAACCATAACTTTTTAAATTGTGAAAAATAGAAACTCAGGTCTAGTACTGAGTGAAGTCATACAAATCACTGTATGACTTCTTCCCTTTCCTCTTCTACACAGGACATAGGTTCCCAGTGACTTGCCCAGACTTAGACCATGTCTTTTAGCAGAGTAGGAACCAAAAACAACTTCTAGCCAACTCCCTTAAACAATGGTCAGGTTTTTTTCATAAGGCAACAAAACTGCAGTCTCAAAAGCACTTTAGCCTTGAGCATTCCTGGACATACTCCTCTGCACCTGGAGCTGGAAGGATGTTTGTTGTTACAGAATAAATTCTTTCCAGGCTTTAAATTTAAAGATGATGTGAATAGTGATAAAAGGTATGCATGTGTCTGTGAGTAATGACAACTAAACTTAGGTCTGCAAGAGCTTACATACGTACATACATACAGAGTTTAAACATAAGCATATATTCCCACATGTTGCCACAATATTTAGCAGCCCGTTCTCTCCCATCTCAGGAATCCAGCTATGGTTAGGCAACAGCGTAAAGGGAAGGAGGGGACATTCAGAGATTGCTGTGGAAAAATTAAATTACATGACATTTTTCTACTTTCACTAACAATGATCTTTGTAGTTACATGCAAAATTGCCAGGTTTTAGATTTGGCTTCTCCACTTTATGCAAGTAGTTCTTCTGTGTCATGAACTGTCATTAGCATCTCACAGGATCATTGGTACCTCTGAGAATGACTCTGAATGAATAGACCACCAAGGTAGTTTACACAAACAACGGAGCAGCAGGTAATTTGTGTGTCAGTATTTGGTAGTTCCCAAATCACCACTTCTTTGTCTTCAGATGAACTTCAACTTAAGCAAAAATCAACTAAATTTATAACTTCATATCAACTAAACTATAATATCTACTTCATATAACTTCATATCAACTAATCTATAACTTCAGAATCAACTAAATTTACAACTTCATAAACTTAAGCCAAAATCAACTAAATTTGGGAATCCAACTAAATGGGAAACATTCTACTGACTCTAGGAGATTTGGGTTAGGAACCCTTTAAAAAGTATAAAACTCAGCTTTTCAGATCTGACAACTGTCAGCTGGTTCCAGTCTTGGTGGGACTGCAGACATCACCATAATAAGAAAGATTAATAATAAAATCTCACTCATCCCCATTATTTTGCAATATTTCTGTTTTCTTGCACAGCTTCACAGTAAGAGGACAAAGGTAAAGTGTGGTTCTCTCTAACAGTCGGTCATGTATCTATAGCTTTATTCAGTCTAATCAAGTCACTTGAGTGTCCTATCTGAAATCAGGCGGCTGCACTTAGGCTAGAAACAAGCCCCAGAATTCTTAATTCTTGAGAATACTTATGTATGTAGTAGCTCAGCAAGTTAATGGGAAAGGCAAACTGGAAGGGAAAGGATGAAAGTATTTCATTTGGAAGAGATGTATAGTTGTTTACAAATATTTCACACCAATGAAGGACCTCAAAGCTAAGACTCAGTCTTCAGACCAGTAATTCAGAAATGCTACTAGCTGGTTAATAGACTGGGCAAAAATATTTTATCAACATTTTCTTTGTTATGCTAAGCTGGATCAAAGATGCATTTCACAGATTGATATGGTTCAGAGCTGAAGCATGCTGACAAGTACAGCGCTGGAAATATATTCTTTGTGCTTTACAGGTTCTTTTTATGATGAATAAGCCAGAATCTCACTTTTTCTACAATGCAAAATATCATATATTTGTTAAAAATGTTCAGCATTACTGACATCTTCCAAAAGCATTATATTTGAAATGTGATAACACGCTTTTTGGATACAATTTTGCACACTCAGAAAAATCTATCTTTTAAGTGCTGGAGTCAGAATTATTTATCACTGGTAAATCATAGAATCATAGAATAGTTAGGATTGGAAAGGACCTTAAGATCCTCTAGTTCCAACCCCCTGCCATGGGCAGGCACACCTCCCACTAAACCATGTCACCCAAGGCTATGTCCAACCTGGCCTTGAACACTGACAGGGATGGAGCATTCACAACTTCCCTGGGCAACCCATTCCAGTGCCTCACCACCTTTACAGTAAAAAATTTCCTCTTTATATCCAATCTAAACTTCCCCTGTTTAAGTTTTAAACAGCTACCCCTTGTCCTATCACTACAGTCCTTAATGAAGAGTCCCTCCCCAGCTTCCGTATAGCTCCCCTTCAGATATTGGAAGGCTGCTATGAGGTCTCCACACAGAACAGCCCCAACATTCTCAACCTATCTTCACACAGGAGGTGCTTCACTCCCCTGATCATCCTCGTGGTCCTCCTCTGGACTTGTTCCAACAGTTCCATGTCCTTTTTATGTTGAGGACACAAGAACTGCACACAATACTCCAGGTGAGGTCTCACAAGGGCAAAGTAGAGGAGCAGGATCACCTCTCTTGACCTGCTGGTCACGCTCCTTTTGATGCAGCACAGGATACAGTTGGCTTTCTGGACTGAAAGCGCACACTGCTGGCTCATGTTAATTTTTTCACAAACCAACACCCCAAGTCCTTCTGTGCAGGGCTGCTCCCAATCTCTTCTCTGCCCAACCTGTAGCTGTGCCTGGGATTACTCCGACCCAGATGTAGGACCCTGCACTTGTCATGGTTAAACTTCATCAGATTGGCATCAGCCCACCTCACAAGGGTGTCAAGGTCCCTCTGGATGACAATCCTTCCCTCCAGGGTACCAACCGACCCACACAGCTTGGTGTCACCAGCAAACTTGCTGAGAGTGCACTCAATCCCACTGTCCATGTCACCAACAAATATGTTGAACAAGACCGGTCCCAGCACTGACCCCTGAAGGACACCACTCGTTAATGATCTCCAGTTGGACATTGAGCCATTGAGCACAACTCTTTGCACGCAGCCATCCAGCCAATTCTTTATCCACCAAGTGGTCCACCTATCAAATTGATGTCTCTCCAGTTTAGAGACAAGAATGCCATGTGAGACAGTTTCGGACACTTTGCACAAGTCCAGGTAGATGACATCAACTGCTCTACCCCTGTCCATCAGTTCTGTAAGCCCACCATAGAAGGCCACCAGATTGGTCAGGCAGGATTTCCACTTAGTGAAGCCATGCTGGCTGTCACCAAGCACCTTGTTGTTTTTCATGTGCTTCAGCATGCCTTCCAGGAGAATCCACTCCAAGATTTTGCCAGGCACAGAGGTGAGGCTGACTGCTCTGTAGTTCACTGGATCATCCATTTTCCCCTTCTTGAACATCGAGTTTATATTTCCCCTTTTCCAGTCATTGGGAACTTCACCTGACTGCCATGATTTTTCAAATATGATGGACAGTGGCTTAGCAACTTCATTCTCCAGCTCCTTCAGGACCCGCGGATGGATTTCAGCTAACAATTTCCCAAAGTCCAAGCCTCTTTTAGGCAAGATATGCTACAAAATAAAAAAAACTATTCAAGGCTTGTAGGTGGAAACTAGACCTCCAAGAGGCAGCTGCTGCCATGTAATGCTATAAAAGCATTTGAAAATCATTTCAAAAGTTCTGTTTTCCCAAACTCAGCAAAAATCAAGCTTTATTGATACTTCAAAGCACCTTTTCCTGTCAGTACCTTGCTCAAATGTTCTTTCTATTCTTTATCATGCTCCTAAACAAAATGATGTTTCACACTGTTTTGGGCTTTTTTAGATAACTTTGGGCCTTTTTTTTCTTTTTTGTTCCCTTTACTTCATTGATCTTTGTTTTCCCCCTTCACAAGCTTTTACTTAAAAGCTAACCTGGACTCACTCACTGTCCCATAGTGTGCTACGATGTTCACATCTCTATTCTTTAGAATGGTATTATTTCAGGTATTTTACAAATGGGCTTAAATTTTCCTGCATTTACATTAAGAGAAAGGCTATGGCCACATACAATCTTTATCACAATATTACTATTTTAGGGGCTATAAGCTGAAGGCATACAATTGCAGGTCATTCTGAGGTTCTTGGTATTTCTTCTTTCCTAAAAAATCTATTTGTTGTTACAATTTCATGACACTTAGCATGCCTAGGAGCCAACAGCAAAGAATAATTGGCTCTGTACAGGTGGAAGAGTTTCTTATTCAGAGAACACTTTACAAATATCCTCAGACACATATTGCAAAATGTGCTGAACTCTTCTTTTTATTCTATTTTTGCTCATAAAGTTTCAGTGTCAGAGTACTTTTCAGCAGCATATGAATTACAAGTGAAAATTCGGTAGAAATACTAACCAGTGAGAAGTGAGGAAATGTTAAAACTAAGACTTGTTCTTGTAGGCACCAAAGTCTGTTGCATTTACAAGACCTTAAGTTCTCTAGTTATGAGACCATCTAATACTACAGTTCAAAGAACTGATTTTACTTTTCCATAGCCCAGCTTAAATCCAGAAGTTCCCTCTCAGCTTTTCATTACTTTCTTTCACAACAGACGTTGCTGCAACTAGCAGTTCCCTAATCAAAGTTCAATCAGATCTATCTCAAATGTATTCCCAAGACCACCTTTCCTAAGGTACCTTCTGTAGGTCCACTACAGTGAACAAAAAAAAGGCCTCCACAGCAGTTTGCAGGGGTGAAGACTAAATGAAATGCCAGATGCATGACAATTTTTGAATTTTTTAGTCTTTTACTACAGCCTACTCAAAACACATAGAGTAGAGCCGTTTATGCATAAGTGAAAATAACAGCAGCAGTGAAAAACAATTCTTTCAGAGAACTCAGAAAACACTACCACAGATATCATCAAGGTCTATTTTGTGCATTTGTTGTATGCAACTTATTTACATCTTGCTTTAAGAAAAGGAAGGATACAAGCTGCATTTTGGGCCAGTGAAATTCCTAAGTAACTCTATCATAAATTAGGTGCAAGTGTCTGATTTCTGGAATACTGCCATTCTGGGGGGAGACAGTAGTTCATCAGTTTGAGTTTGTTGGATTACCAGGTATTTACCATATCTGGAAATATGTTAGAAGCCTCTTTTTCTTCTGTGGACTGCGTACAGATATTGCCCAAAGGGCCAGATGAAACTATTTCATTTAAAAATGTGAATGACCTGGTTGTTGAGATTACGATGATTTAGGTCTACCAGAAAGTTACAAGTAACTGATATGTGCAAGGTAGTGATTTGAACCTGTTTCTGGAGTACAATGAATGGCAGTGGCATCTGAGACTCATCTGCCCTAATTGGGGTCTACGCATAAGCTAGTCAACTTCGGTTCACTTTACAACAAGGACATGATCACCTTCAGAGAGATACATGTCCCAACCTGAGATTGGTCAGATAGAGTTATATAAAGTGAATCCCACTGTTATCTCCAATTGTAAGTTTCCATACAACTCCATAAGAATCATACCACCACCCATCAGTCAGAGGTAGGGGGTTATTTAACAGAACATGTGTGGGAGCTGAACCATTAATGCCAAATGATTATCCAAGTGATTATCTGATCATTCAGCAATTACCTCAGCCAGAAAGCTTCTAAATACTTGGGTAATAGGTGCTCAGGAGGTCTGACAGGCTGCTTCTTGTACTTCTGATTCAAAGATCTTCTGACTGTGAATCTTTACTTACTAGCTTTATTGTACAGTGGACCTATGCAGTGATTTCTTTCAGCTATACCATTGCTCACTTAATAATCTTGTCTTTAAGTCTGTTAAATGCATGGCTATGCATAAGCTATTATCAATTTAATTTCAAAGCCAAAACTATATGAATGAAAAGCTCATTATTCATTCCTTATTTTACATTCCAACAGAAGAAAGCAATTCCTATACTGATCCCCTATTTTAGGTAAGTGGAATTTTTCAACAACAGAAATTCAATAGGCAAATGTTTATCACCAAAACCAAGGGTAAGACCTACACCACCCATGGTTAATAACAAGCTTCAGCTCCCTTTCATTGGCAGTCAGGTTTGTACAGTACCTCACAGAGTTATTAAGCTTAAGACATAATAATTTTTCCCTTTGCCCAAAGAGCTAAGATCCAAGACGGATTCTGGCAAAGTATTGCAGGATGTGAAAACAATAAACTATTTCAGTGCTGCAAGCATTCACTTCTAATCATTTTCAAGAAAATGCTTAATTAACTTAGAGCTATGATTGTAGCAAAGGGCACCCAGTAAGCAGTTGCATTGACTGCGACTGGCTTACTCCAACTTCTTTTTTAGGTATTAAGCCAAAGCTAAATTCTGTAAGTAAACACAAGCCCAGCAGTCAAGTGCTCATACCACAACATGCGGAGCCACCACCAAATAAAACCAAGTCTCAAGTAGCAACTCTCAGTCAGCTCTCTCCAGAAAAACTTCTCAGTACTAAAGAATGTTCTCCTCATCAATAGTTTTGCAATAGTAATGAACTACCTCTCTGCAAGTTCTTTCAATATATGTAACTGGTGTGCACTATATATCTAAACCAAATACTTTTAAGGAAGAAAGAATTGTCTGTTAGGTTTATTAGGTAACATTGTAGGACTTTTGAGTATGCAAGTCCCATTAGCATTTCTGGGATACCGAAACAAGGCCTGGTGATGTATAGAAGGCAAATATTCAGGAACTTTCAAGAGCTGAAAGAAATATGGGTTTATGTCTCAGAACAATGCAGAAGGCATTTAACCACTACAGAGATGAAAAAGCAATAGAGGCAAAAGAGACAAAGTGTCTCAAAACCTTTTTTACAAAGTTGAAGAACAGATGATTGCACAGAGGGGAATACAGATGACAAACATGGTTTAGGCTGTTTTTTTCCCAAGAAGCATAGTCCCACAACAGGCATAATATAGTTTATGTTTTTGTCTCAGGAGGCTGGTCATACAGCCAGGTCTGAAAAACCTTGCTGCATGGCCAAGTTCCTCCCTCAAATGCACATAATTAGTTCCCATTGAGAAGACAAACCATAATACATCCCAGACTAGGATCTGATCCATTTTTGTTCTTCAGTCTCCTGGCAGCTATTAATGGGTGGACTAGAATTGGAACACCCTTTACTAGTTTCCCAAGTTTCCTACGTGCATGCCAGAGCTGTGTGGAATGAATACATTTCAATGATAATGTTTAATTTCTCTTAATTTAAAAGTTTGCTACAAATTAACTCCTCATTTAGTGAAGCAAGTGCAAAAAAATACAAATGCATAGACACCCTTAACCAGCAGCATAATATCACAAGAAAGGCATGCAAAGGCACGAAAAGCATGAATGTATTTAAACTAGTCTCTATTAGTTTCTCCATCCCCAACTCAGTAATACTATGGAAACACTCCTTCCTGTTCTGGTCCTTTTAAGGGGGTAAATGGTACCTTGAGACCTGTATTTCACTGCAGAGACACAGAAATGTAGATATTTGTGATATTAAACATGCGCTCATGTGTTTAGAATTACCACAAAACATGGTTTTCTTGTAGCTGAGGAAAGCAGCATCCATCTTTGCTGAAGACTACATTCACGTGATCCATTAAGAGCTCTGGCAAACCCCGACTGTGACAAACTCAGCTCAATCCAACAGAGCATGTAGAAGCAAGAATTAACACAGCTATATATCCAGTGTTATATATCACCACACACATTTTTCACAGTAGCATTCTCCTCAGAAAGCTCAGTGTCTGTAATGCAATTCTGTCTACAGCGACAGATCCAGCCCAAAACATGTTACTCAGCTGGTATCGCACAGGCACTGTGGCCCAATATCTAGCATCCAGCCCAGCAGAGAACAATATTTGGAGCCCTCATTTTAGCTCACCATCTGCAGTCCATTTCCACAGTGCTGTGGACACACTGCCACCAGGTATCCCGAAGGAAAGGTAGTAAGGGTATTTGCTTGGTTTTGACTGAAGAAGTCTAGCAACTTTGTAGATTTTAGAGCAATCATACTCAAATACATCATTTTATTGACAAATCTTTTAAAAGACAAAATCTCTGCTTTCCTTATTCAGACAGGTAAAGAAATCTAAAGCTCTGTTATAATCTTAGTTTTTGAAAATTCTAAGCATGATTCACTGTTTATTAGTATATTGCTATAAAAGACTTTGGCTACTAAGAATGACAATTAACATGAATGACAATGACCATGAAATTTTTATTGATATTTTTGGTTTGGTTTGATTTTTTGTTTTTAATTGTAACTAGAGTCATCAGGTTTGTTTTTTGTTGGAAGCTGTCTTCTCAAGGCTTTTTTGGAGACACCATAAGAGCAGATCTTAGAACAGAAAAGTTGATTTCAATTAAAAGAAAAGCAGAGAATATTATTTTAGCACTGTGAAAAGACTAAAATAATATAAACATCAGTTTATAGAGAGTTTTGATGTAATGAAATAGCATTTATGCAACCGTGATGTTATCAACACTTGGACTAAAGAATGGACTTCTATGGACACATAAGGGGCAATTTTCTCATGTGGTTTCCTGAGCATCACGCCAGGAACAAATGCTACAGCCAGGTTCTAAACCCACAAAATTTCCAAATTTCAGTCTAAGAGCATAAGTGAAATACTCTACCTCCTTTTACTAAACTAGAGATGGGCCCAAACACCTTCACTCTGAATTCGGACCAGATTCAACATCCATTTTTATAATCTGCCTAGTGAGAATTTTGGTTTTTGATTTCTGTTCATAACTTGATAACATAGGCTCAGCTCTGCCATGGCAGGCAAAGAAAAGCTGTTTTTAAGGTCTCCCCACAAATCTAGAAGGCAGCCTGCTGAGCTATAAAATCTGTTTCCACCTTTTGTTTCCTTCTTCAAGCTCCATAGCTCTTCCTAGAAATAATCTACACAGAGATATGCAAGGATGTAGGAGCAGGTTTACACACATAGTGTCAAAATATGGAGTGTATTTTCAATATGTAATATCCTAGTTTAATGGAAAGATTATCTCAGTTTCACAATTTTAATGTTATAATTTTGATATTATGAAATGCCTCCAATTCTACAAAGGCAACATTTGCTATACAAACTCTTCTTGCAAGTGATTGCTTTGTAATTGCAATAATCCTCTTGACAGATTTAATGGTAATTTTCAAAGCTGAGGGAACAATGCTGTTTGCTCCTTTTACTGTTAAGTTTAACAGAGGATTAAGAAAGAAAATAAGGTATGTATATAGCTTAGTATCTCTCAAATTTCAAATGCATTTCATAACAGTTGGCACCTTTAAGAAAACCCTAAAAAGCATTTTTGAGAGCAGTGTGGAAGAAGTTAGATAATAATGATAATTCTCCCTTCGGCAAAGGGAAGATTGTTTTTCACTTTTTCTCAGTCACTCTTACATCTTAGCTACACCCAGCACGTCTCCAAAGTGATGTTAATGAGAGAGATGTATCTATTTAAAGTCTACTTAAACCAGAAAAGCAAAGCTAGTATATTTACAAAAATATGTCTGCATCCCCCATTTGCTCACTAAGCAAGCCACATGTTAATACTATGGAAGTAATGCAAGTATAAAAGTACATGTTTTTCCTTACACTTATGGCAGTTTTCCAGGCATCATTTAATAATGAAGCAGAGGGAGTCCCAGTTCAAAACAAATAAAGCAAAACCTTGATATATAAATAACTTTGGGCAGAGACAACTCATTAATCTCTCTCTGAAACCTGACTCTCCTTCCATATCAGTATCTCATAGGAAAAAAAACCCAATCAGATATTTAAAAAATAACTGTAACAGCTTAATAGAGTGGCTCTGAGGGCAAAAAATGAGCAGATGCATATGGAGAAGGTTCAACCCAAAACTGCTGACAGAAAAATGCACATCAAGTTTCTCTCCAAAAATATTCCCAAAGGTAGAAGCCCCCTATAAACCTGAAGTGGTGATGGCCAGGACTTGGGGTGTTCTGAAGACCTACAGCACGAATGCAAGCAAATTGGAAAGATAATATAACCTTCTCAGAGGTACACTGGAATAAGACAAGAGGCAACAGACACAACTTGAAGAAATTCCAGTTAGATATAAGGAGTACACTGATAATAGTGTTGGAAAGGGAAGACTTGCAAAATGTGAGACAGCTTCCTGCTGGTCCCAGAATCATACAGACTCAGAAGGATACACTAGCTGCTAGTGCAATTCCCAGTCATGGAATATCAGTTTCTGCTGTTTCTAGCAAGAAAATACTACATTTCTTCTAATTGAAATTAATGATAAATGCTGAATGAAATTAATGATAAAGAAATTAAGTTCCAAATTATTGAGCAACCTAGACGATTGATAGAGGAGACAAAGAAACAACTCCTACTTTTAGGATTATTTTTCCAGAAAATCATGATCCTACACTAGTATTTTACCTACATGGATCTAAGATGCTTGTATGCTTCTGCTCTCTATGGAACATTCTAGTGCCCAGTCCCACACAGCGGCAACTTCCAGGAGAACTATGATTACACAGTACAGGGAAAATGGCAGCCAAACTCAATTACAGAGCAGTGACAAATTGTCTGTAAATTCCACCCAACCTAAATTGGATTTTTCTTTAGCAGGGCAGGATTTGCCATTATTCTTATAAACCACCTGAAGTTACTATGCATGGTCAAGAATGTTGATATGCAAAACACACGGTGCCAAGTAACATCACACTGGGGCAATTTCTGCTGCTAAGAGGGCTATGAGTCTGTTTTTATCACCGGCATTGCTGAACTCTACAGATTGCATCATACAGGTTTTTTCTGTATCTGGCATCTATTCAGCCTGCACGTATATTTATCCACCTCCTCTGAGTTGCAGAAGAGTTAATATTAAATGCTGTGCAATGAAGAAATACTTTAGATTTCAAAATGGAACAACTCCCATCTGGAAAAGCAGGGAATCCAGTCCACAGTAGGAATAAAAAAACCTGAACACTCTTACATGTTCAAGCACAGCAGATACCAATGGGCCACAACATTACGAAACAAAACCATCAAGTATACAGCTGTCTATTCAATGCTACCATCCATCAGTATTGCCTCACACAGTGAGTCTACAATGCCTGTTTTCTTCAAGTCTTTGTTATAAGACATATATATGTTTCCTTAAACACAATGGCATCAAAATCACAGTTTATTGTAAGGGAATATAAATGAGGATGCAGAGGAAGTACCTACTCAGTTGGAAAAAAGAATTTATTTATTTATTTATTTATTTTGTATAATAAGAGTTCTGAAACAGGCCAGTTCTGAAAATGTAAAAAAAATGAATACATAAAAAGAAATTGTTGTACTCAAGGGATAATGATATCATTACTTTTCTTCTCAAATGAAAGATAATCCTTAAACTGAAGGTTTAAAGCTCTCTCAGTCTTAACATGATCCCACATTACCGGGTAGTATTTGAATAGGACAGATGAATTGCCTCTCCTTGACAAGACAGCAGAACACCATATATACCAATTTTCCTATTAGCACAACAAAAGGATAATAGCAAAACCCTAGCCCTAAATGGACATGAAAAGTTTGTCCAAAATCAAGTTAATTACTGCCAATCCTGAAGAACACCAGAGCTGTGACAAAGACTCAGTAGCCAGTGCCCCTGGTCCTTTGTGTCACATGCAGTGCCAGAACACTCAGACATACTTGGCGCTTGTGAGTAACAGGAAGTAAGAGTGTAAATTAAGAACGTGACAGAATGAGAGCTTTTGCAAATAACTTTCACCTTCTCCTTCCTCAGCACTTCTTGGACAATGGGATGGAGCAGAGCTGTTCCATCTTCCTGAACCCAGACCACAGATAAGCATCGATGAAATGAAAGAACACCTACCAAGCAGTCTGAAACAGTGAATGCTTTCAAGCTTCCATCAACTGGATGGGCTTTTAGAACTATGCTGTGAATTCATGGGAACAAACTGCTTGTTACTGGTGTCAACAAGGAGGTTCTGAAATACTGCATAATTCTTAAAACAACATCTATTATTTTAACAGCAGTCATTTTCTAGTTACTGTGGTAAACACACCACCTAATGTGAATTTAAGGCTGAAGAGTATAAGGATGGGGTATTTCAGCAGGTTGAGCTTCCAAGCAAGAAACCAAGCATCATGGAAGAGCTGCTGAAAGCCTTCTTGGGAGTTTATGGAGAGAAAATAATAAAGCTCATCAAGAAAAAAAGCTGGGAGGTCCTCTTTTTCTGAAAGTTGCCATGCAAAGGTTAAATATGGAAACTTCTTAATGAGTACTGTGATTGTTTTCTGTTTGACACAGTAATAGAAAGCAGATGTTTCTGAATAGCCACCTTTAAGGAAAGGAGACCAGGACTGGATAAGGGAGAAAGGCAGCTGGATATAAATGCTATGGCTTCAGAGTTCAAATTTATTTACAGCATGTAAATCTGAGAAGTGAAAAGAAAAAAAAAAAGAAGGCAGCAAAAATATTTTCCAGGAGGGACCTAAGGCAAACACAACTTCACGTTGTGCATACTAGCAACAGATAAATGTTAAACAGATGTTTGTTGTAAAAATACCCATCTCCACATATAAGCTTAAGAAATAACTGTCTCACACGCAATATATAAAGGAGAAGAATACATGTTGGAGGAAAAAGTTGCAAGACAGAGTGGTTCAAACCAAAGAGAAGGACGTCAACTCAGTAATGCAAATGCAGCAATAAGATGAAGCGCCACTCTGGAAGAGAGAGTGACATGGTACAAAAATAGTGAGTGATGAAAGATGCCTGTATTGCCTATGGAAATTAATAGTTTTGATCTCCAAGAGCCTGCAAAGATTTCCAGCCTGGGAACAAGACAGCAGATCAACATCAAGAGGACAGTCCTGATTCTGCGTGAAACACAACTCTTTTTCCTGTATTGCAAACTAGGACCAAAGCCGATGATAACAGTTTCAAAAGCATCAACACAACAAAGAGAGAAATGCGTGCACTTGTAGATATGAAAGCATATCAACTGCATGTTTATGTGAACAGTCGTTACTGAAAACCAAACTAAGTTTAATAAAATATTACATATTTAGACACTTTTTATTTTGACTTAATCATGCATTCTGGTTTTGTTGGATCTTCTCTGGATTCTATTAAGATTAGTATGAGGGCAGGAGTAATATCATTTAAGAGAAAAGGAGTTAAAGGGTTAGGGTTAGGTTCTTTTAAATGGTTTTAAATTAATTTTTTTAAATGGTTCTTTTAGGAGCAGGGATGACAAAGGGAATTATTTTCAGGAAAAATTATATAGCCACATTTAAAAGCACTGGATATTAAGCTCAAGGGAAGAGGAAAGAGCTTATGAAAGGAGTCACATAAAGATAAGTATAGACAGCCAGATAAAAATCCTGAGGGTTTGAAGGAGTCCGTTTGGAAAGATTTTTTCCAAACAGCAAGTAGTTAGTTATTATAATGCCAGTACTGTCCATACTGCAGACACAGATGGTGTGTCTACATCTGCATTTTAGTTCAAATTATAATTACCCTTTTAAAGTAAGTCTCATGATTGATTCTGCTTAGGTTCACACAGACTCATGAAATGGTCTTCACTGATTTTAGCTGAAACTTTAAGATGCACTCCAAAAGCATATCTGATGCACCTGAACCAGCAAGGAGTGTCCATGTCACAGAACCAGACTACAGCAAAGTTTAGACATTTCCACACATATTTTTATCCATGATCCCTCAGATTTTTCATTAGTTCCATATTGTCTTCCTTTCCTTTAACAAACATTGTCTTAGCTGTCAAAATTAAATTTGTCAGCTTTCACTGAGTTCTTGATGTTCATATGCACATATATCCTGTCATTGAGTCACTAATGCCAAACAACTTTATAACCTCATGCGGAAATACAGACTGTGGAACATAAACCTACCATATGAAGCCTCTTACTCATATGCTTAGAAAAGTGAACTACTGCCTGATGGTATAATTTTAACAGGCCCTTGTTAATGTTGTGTTCTGCCACACACCATCTTAAACTCGTGATTTTTAATTATTTAAATGATAAAATACAAAACATTTCCTAAATGTAGCTTTTATGCTTGCCATTATTTTGGCCAGAAATAAGGATTCCCTCATAGAAACCAGAATTTGATTAGATGTATCGATCCCTTGTTAGGGGCATCCTGGATCCATGGTGGCTGTGTCAATAGTTCATACCCCCTTCTGCACAGAAACAGCAACTGTTGCCCCATGGACTACAGGGTTGAGTTTAACCATGGTTGTAACCTGAAAAATGTTATCAAATATCAAAGGATGCAATCAGCCCACTTTGAGGGGTATATTACAATTTCAGTTAGAAAATACGGTTGAGGCTCCAACTAAATTTTCAAGGTGGCAGAGATTAGTTAATACTGGTGCTCTACCTTTAGCAATCTAGTATGCCAACTCTTCCTCATGCACATAGTCTCAGTGAAGCAATATCATCACATATCATAAATCCATATTTGGATATTTGAAAGTTTTCCTAAAGCTACAAGTCCTAGCTAAAAAACTGCAAGGATTTTGACTTTGAACTTAATTTCTTTTTGCTCAAGAAAGCCTAAAGCAATAGTAAATGAATGATTTCTGTCAACCAGCCAAAACAAACAAACAAACAAAAAGCACAATTAATGTTATAATCATGATTCTAACCCAATTCAGAAGTTCCATTCATGACTTTTTAGTGTTTTGAAATGGCCCACTAAAGCTGATAGGATGATTCATGGGAGCAAGAAATGAACGGTTTGCTTTTTTCCCTCTGTTTATTCTACTGCACGAAAACTGTGTAAAATTACTTGATCTGAAACTACTTGAAAATACAAATGGAAACTTTAGTTGCCTAAAAAAGGGGACATAGTCAGGATTGCTATTACAGAAATATTTTAGTCTTCTCTGTCTTATTTTTCACTCTATCTAAAGATTAATGTAAATGCATAATGTAATGTAATGTCTTGGCTAAAGTATTTCTATTTCAACTTCTTCGATCCCCTGTGACTGCTAATTAGAGATGAGAAAATTGATATTTCCGGTGTAAGAAAAATCGGAATCCTAAACCAACACCTAATCCCAATAATAAGACACAGAAAGAACCTGCAACTCACATGATAACAGAAGTGTAGTCTTGGCAGTTACCATTGTAACTACAACAGTATGTCAGCTGAGAATACAGAACCAAATACCTTTGTGATGTGAAACCATGAAGAACCTCAAAACCAGTAATAGACCTTTGTGTGGGGAAATGAGTTTCTGGCCACTCTCAAAATGGACTTACACTGCTATAGAGAGAAGTTTCTGTCCAAAGCTATTTAGATGGCCATACAAATAGCAGATGGTCTTTATACATAATTTAATCATCTCAATGGACTAAAGGGATTTCACTGTTTTGACAGATATAAACCTTCATTCAGCCTACATCTAACTTCATCTGCAACAGGAAAAAATATCTGTTCTAGGAGCTGAGTACTTTAACATGCAGAGGGGGCTTGATGAATTCTGCAAAGCAGCTCTGCATCCTAGCTCACAAAAATATACGTGCTGTCAAGCTAGATACATTCATTTCAAAAAACACACACAAAGAAAAATCTTTAGATCCTTGGCTTCCTCCTGGAAATGCAGAGTCCAGTTGCCCCGTCTTCTCACTCCCATCATCCTGGGTGCCACTGGCAGTTTCCCTAAAATGTCAGGTGAAGATGAAAAGATGTAATTTAAAAAAGAATTTTCCATACCTCTTATCTGAAGAGAAGGTTTCATTCAAAAAGCCCTAAGAAAAAAATAAGAAGATTCATGACTGATTTTAAGTTATACAAAAGAGTATCAGCAGTTACTGAATTATTTTTGTTACAGGTTAATGTAACCAAGCAGCAAAAGATTTATACTTTAGTATGTAGAGAAATAATAGGAGAAAAAAATGTCTAAATCTTTTTGGCAGGAGACCTGAAACTAAAGAAAATCACGTCAAAATCCAGGAAGTTACAGAACTCCTCAGTAAAAACCACACAGTGGTCTCTTATTACATTCATTCATAAAGTAGGTGGAAATGACAATCCCTGATACATATATGGATTGTATAGGTATCAATTAAATAGGTTGGGTGGGAAACAAGGGCTCACATGGGGGACATTATTCGGTATATACTTGGTACTGGGTTCTTCACACACGGCTGGCAGCACTTTTCAGAGTTCAAGGTTTAGTTTGAAAATGTAACGCCTTCCCTTCTGTAGTAAGGGATACTTGAAATGTGGGAAAGAAAGGAGCAAACCTAGCTCAGCTCTTCCATAGCCTCAGTAAGTCACCTTCCATCCCACCCTTCCATCCCATTATGAACACTACTGCCTCAGAGGAGAAAGCATAGTAAACCGTGGTACAGCCAGAGTTGTGTCCATGCCTGTACTTCATGTACCCTCAGCGTGCTGCAGAGACTTAATCTCCACCTGTGCAAAGGAGCTCCAGGGACCATGAGTCTAGAGAGCAGTTTCTCAGTAACTTTCAGAAGTGAAGTTGCAAGTAGGAAAAGTACAAAAAACTAAGCAAACACAAATGTGGTGGATTTCCCAGCACTTTGAATAAAGTGCCATGAGGAGACTGAAGTGCATAAGGATACTCAAGGTCTTAATCACCTGGATGTATCAAGCTGAAGAAATTACTTTTCCACACAGAATCTGGATTCAGAGACTATAGAGAAGGGAGTCACATGAAAGACACAAGCTTTTTCGTAATTACCATAGCTAACTTATTAACATAACTAGCATTTAAATCCTGGTGGAAAAATTGCAGGAATACTGACAGTCATAAAAGACCCTCAAAAATAATTTCACTTGCTAAAAATTATGAACTTCAGATTTCATTTTCCATTTTTGTGTTTTCTTTCTATTTGCTGTCACTACCATTCACCTGGAGCTCTGAAACACATTTAGCATGAAAGACAAGAGGGTTACATCTGAAAAAAAAAGCAATGTGGCTCAGGGCGATTTGCCACAGTTTTCACTTCTGTTATGACCAGGTGAGGTGATAGTTGGACCCTTGACCTCTTCTGTAGCAAAGATACATGTAACTTTGGGGATGGTAAAAGCAAAACCTAATTAAAATGGTGTGAATATATGTGTCCTGTTTTACAGGCTTGAAGATCTAAAGAACGTAAATATGAATGTCTTGGCAAATATAAACATACTCTGAAATCCATTGCTCTTGTTTCTCTAGTTGCTGTTCTAAATGAAGGACAGTTTCAGGTCATCGTTTTATTATCTATCCACAAGTTACTCTTTCTGAAAAAAAGAAAGATTTTTGAGGAGATAAGTATAGCTTGAATCAGAATACATGCACTACAATTCAGAATTGAATTCTCTTCTGACCAGCAAAACTTGTCTTGACAATCCATCAGTATTTTATGGCAAGCCCAGCATCAGATGATATAATCCTATCTATTTTTTGGAATAAATGTGCATAATGAAAACTGCATCTTTGAATGCAGACTCGAGTAATTGGAATATTTTCTACATGGCACTGATTTGACTAAAACCAGAAGGGTACTTCTCCCATACATGAAAACAAGTCTAATGAAGAAAGCTGGAGAATCTCAAGGTACTACTGCATTTCAGAAACACAACAGAGCAGCTGCAAACCAGCAATTGCTTTTGTGTCCAGCAGCCAGAAAAAATGAAGTGTCTTTAGCAACCTGTTCAGCACACAGTCTTCATCGCACATTGCTTTTATAGAGTAGGTGTTACTTGAATCCTGGGACTAAATTTGCCATCTTCTGGTAACTCCAACTTTGTACTGCTCCACTCTCTAAGGTGACTTAAACCTGCAGTGTCAGGGATCTTAGAAAATCAGCAGCAGATCACAGGCTTAAAACCAAGAGTGGATGGGCAATATCTGATTGTTTTAGGACCACTGAAAAAGTTACCTTATTCAAAATGTTTTGATACAAGCATACTGGAAACCCCTGGACAACCTTTCTGCAGAGATTTTAGACTGACCCAAATAGGCACTACTACTTCAAATACCTCTCTTGGGTGCAGGTGTGGATATTGCAGAGGATTAAGCAGGAGTGACTAAAACAGTTGCTATCCCAGGCTTCCTGGACATCCCCATTCTTACGGCAAAGATGACAGAAGAAAAAGCTGGCAAAGGCTTGAGCTTAAAATGCTGAGTTTAAAATGCTGAGTTTAAAATGCCAGTACACAAACACTCCCCTGCGGCATTCCTAGCCATCCCTGTGGACCACAGACAGCTAGTGGCATGGTGTCAAACATCTGCCCATCTGCTGAGGTATGCTTGTTGATCTCTACTGCACTGAGTGACCCATGGCAAGTAACCTTGCGAGACCTGTTTTCTTTTCCTGCCTTTACCACACACTTCCTGGGTGATCCCAGACAAGTCACTTATTCCTCAGCTTTCCCTTCTGTCAAAAATGGAAAACTAGTCCCTTCAAACTCGCAGCAACGTCCCAGGACTGACCTTGTGCTCACAAGGGTCTATGACATGACTCGGGGGGTGGTTGATTCAAATACAAACAGTCAGGAGTGACAAAAGCTTTCCCTATTTTATTTTAGCACTTGAGGGTATTGGAGGTATTTCGTAAGAAACTCACACAGCTAACAACAGTGGCTGGTGGTAGTGGTGCATACTTTTATTCCAGAATTACCATTGCAGGTCAGAATTCTCTCAACTTCAATATTCAG
Source organism: Psilopsiagon aymara (assembly GCA_024733675.1). Classification (NCBI taxonomy): domain Eukaryota; kingdom Metazoa; phylum Chordata; class Aves; order Psittaciformes; family Psittacidae; genus Psilopsiagon; species Psilopsiagon aymara. Next base: position 39,601 of record JANRGW010021741.1, read on the forward strand.
ATTAGTTTCATAGAATCGCAGAATAGTGATTAACGGACCTTAGAGATCATTTCGTTTCAACCCCCTGCCATGGGCTGGGACACCCTCCACTAGACCAGGTTGCTCAAAGCACCATACAACCTGGCCTTGAAGACTTCCAGGGATGGGGCATCCACAGCTTCACTGGGCAGCCTGTGCCGGTGCCTCACCACCCTCATAGAAAAGAGCTTTCTAATGTCTAACCTAAATCCACCCTCTGCCAGCTGAAAGCCTTGTCCTGTCACTACAGGCCTTTGTAAAAAGCCCCTCTCCAGGTTTCAACACTACTTCTAAAATCTTTCTCCTTTAGGAAACAGCTACATTGCATATGTATTGTTAGCACTTGGGAATTTTAAGTCTGAATTACTGCTTCCTTGTGATTACTCATAGTAACTTTCCATCAAGCTGGCCTTTATAACAACTGCTCTTTTACACTCTGTGGTCTAATTCTGGATGTGTCTAACTACAAATGGGTCCAGATACTTTAGGTAAGAAATGTAAATCTGACTAAATAGCCTCTGCTTTGTGCAGATGCTATGCTGTCTCTGCTGAATTTGGCTGCCCTCTCTATATGCTCAATACATCAGAGTTTCAACAGGAACAGCTCTCCAGATCTTGGGACTGAGAAAATTGTGTGTGGATACATCTGGAAATTGGGAACAGAGTCAACGCTTTTAGACACAGTATCTTTTATTGATAAAAAGTGTTTAGCAAACAGGCTAGTGAGAGCAGTGGCATGAAAGAAAGAAAGACAGAGAGAAAGAAAGAAAGAAAGAAAGAAAGAAAGAAAGAAAGAAAGAAAGAAAGA
>JANRGW010021744.1:0-20935 GCA_024733675.1 Psilopsiagon aymara
GGGGTCGCTGCCGGCGGGGAAAGTCCCGTTCTGGGCCGGGAAATTCCTGCAGCGGCTCCTGCTGGGACGCGGGGCTTTCGCAACGCGGGGCGAGCCGCGTCCCGCAGCCGCTGGAGGGACCCCGCCACGCCGGGACCCCTCTCCCTCAGCGCCCTCCGCCCCGAGCGGCTGCCGCTCCCCCTCTTTCCGCCGGGAGCCCTCTCAGAGGCCCCTCCTCAGCGTCTCCCCCCCATTCCCCTCAGCCGCCTTCTCCTCGTCCCGCCCGCACTTCCCGTCCCTTCAGCCGCTCGCCCCAGCTTTCGGCCCCCTCCCGGCTCGGGCCCCCTCGCCCTCCTCTCCCTCTTCCCCCTCCCCGGGGCTCCCCGGTCGGCCTCGTCTCTGGGGCTGCTCCCCCGCCGCGGGGTTCCCCCTGCGCAGGGGCGGAGGGAAGCGGCGGGGAAGGGCGGCAGGCGGGTCCTGCGAGCCCTTAAAGGAGAGCCGCCGTCTTCCTCCCCCGGCGGGAAGGCGGAAGAGCGAAGCAGCAGCAGCAGCAGCGCCGCCCCAGCCCTGCCTGCCTCCTCTCCGGGTTTATATGCACTTGGCCGGATTACTGCTCGCCTTGGAGAAGGGAGAGAAGGGGCAGCAGCGGGACCGCGGCTCACCCTCCCCGGCCATGTGCTCGGTAAGCGAGGGCGGCAGCACGGACCCCTTGGCGGTCCGCTTCAAGCAGGTGGAGGAGACGCTGGAGAAGCTGCACCGGGAGAACAAGAGCCTGAAGAATAAAGTGCCTCGGTACAACGCGCTCTGCGCCTTGTACCACGAGTCCGCCCAGCAGCTGAAGCACCTCCAGCTGCAGCTGGCTGCCAAGGACGCCACGATCCGGGACCTGCGGACCAACCTGGCCCGGCGGCCGCTGCAGCCGCAGCCGGCAGCGGGCGGAGAGGCGGCGCCTGCGGGCGCGGAGCCGGCGCTGTCGCTGGTGGAGAGCCTGCTGGAGCAGCTGGGCCAGGCCCGGGAGCAGCTCCGGGACAGCGAGCGGCTCTCGGCGCACAGAGTGGAAGCCTTGAGCCAGGTAAACCCGCGAGTGCCCCGCAGCTAGCGCTGGCCAGGCAGTGCCTGCGCGAAAGGCGGCGGCGGTCCTCTCTAGACAAAGATGTAGGCTTAGTGCGACCTGCAGTGGTTGTCTTGAGCGGAGGATGTGGGCCTTTTGCATGCAGACTCGCGTTTATGGAAGCAGACCAGGGTGCGCCAGCCCTGACAACTTAGAATCAATCATAGAACACCAGCTGGAAGGGACCTCAGGGATCATCTGTTCCAACCGTTCCAGGCAAAGCATGGACTAGATTAGATGTCCTAGCACCCTGACCAGCCGAGTCTGGAAAGTGTCCAACGTTGGGGAAACCACCACTTCCCTGGGGAGATTATTCCAATGGCTGATTGTTCCCATTGTGAGAATTTTCCTCTTGTGTCCAGTCGGAATCTCTGCAGATGGTTTGAGTGAGCCGGGACAGGAGAGTGAATGTTCCGCCCCGCTGCAATGCAGTTTGACAGAACGTGGTCTGACAGGTTCTTGCTGTGTGCCCAGTCAGACTCAAAAGCAACTCAGCCATCTGTATCCAACATTAGTGTCCACTGCATTAAATTAAAGAAGATAAACTATAACATCCAAACCCAAAAACTTAGCGTGGCATTATACATCTTCATGCAATTATTCTCACAAGGAGATGGAAATACAGCAAACCCCGCTAAAATTCAAAGTTACATATTACTTACTGAAGATTCTCCTCTTTTTCAGATGCAACAGTTTTGTTCTGTAAGATAAACAACCGATGCCACCACTTTTTCTATTACAGTGTTGTTGTGCTTTTTAAGTGCACTTAAAAATGGATTTTTATATTGACATTAAAGCAGCACTTTTCTACTCAGAGAAGTACTTGGCAAGTCTGGATTGTGAGCAGATAAATGAGGGAAATTAGTGTCTTTTATGACAAGAAAAAAGTCTCAAAATTGCATTCCCTTCCATCTGCCACAAGTGCTGGTTTTGTTACTGTCATTGCGACCTTCCCATGTTCAACCTGAAATGCTCAAAGAATTTTAAAGCATTTCTTCCTATATGAAGCTGCTTAAAGTAATTTCCAAACTGATAAGCAATGTTTAAAACTGAAACAGGTATTTTTGTCATAAGAAATCTCCTGACCTAGTGCTTACACAAAACATTTTCCATAGATGACACTCACCTAAAACACATTTAAATAACTTCATGTATGGAAATTTGTAGTAAGAGATGATCTTACTGACACTTTGCAGATAGAGGACAAACCTGTGGGATCTGGGTATAGTTTGAGGACTGAATGCCTTTATAGCAAGGGGAAAATTTAGCATTTAGAATGACGCTAAAGAAGTTAAACACCAGCAATAAGAGCAAGTGGTATTTCTTTAAGTTAGATACTAATTTTATTCTTTTTTAGAAAAAATATTTTATGCCCAATTTGAAACACTGAAATCACTGTCGCTAAAAATAACAGCAGGATATATTTTGTAAAGTCAGAGGCCTGCATGCTGGGGAAGAAGAGTGCTCTTCGTTGCTTACAGCTCCATTAGCACTCCTGAAGAACTGAAAGGGTAGAATCAAGCTCGTACCTGTTTCATGGTCTATGATGGCATCCAGGGCATCGTTGATTCTGGAGGAGCAGTGCTGCAGAGGTTTCTGTTACCAGCACCTGCTACTTTTGAGGATATCAAACTTGGGACTGGTGTACTTTGGATGCATGGAAATCGTCTGGGTTAACCCAGTTGGCAAGCAAACCTCTTCCTTCTCAAAACATCTGCAGATATATAACTTAATACAGAAACAAGATACACAGTTGTTCCCTAAGAGCATATCAAAGCCCCTTAAGCACATGCCTTGAACAGTCAGCTATGGCCAAAATAGTCACTGCTTTCACAGGGATTTCAGTTACTGTTTGCTTGTCCTTAGCACTCATCCTTTCCCGGATGGGAAACTTGCTGTCTGTGCTCACCCTGCTTTGTCTTCGGACAGTTCCAGGCAATGAATACACCTTGCTGGTTTTGATAAGATGACTTTCCAGTTCCCTATTTTCTAAAGCAAATTTCTACTATCTTGTAATTTAAGAAAGCAGGAGCAGTAAGCATTTCTCAGGCTCCAGAGTTATTCCTTTTAAACTGCTTTGTTTCTATTAAGTTCTGTTGTTACTTTGTTGTTGATTTTGTGAGAAGATATGCAGCAGCAACATCCTGATTTTTTGCTGTTTTTTTCCCCCTTCATTCTACTGACTAGGAACTGCTTGTATAGCTGTATGAACAGTTCCTGATTTTGACTGATCTGTCAGTTCCAAGGTCAAGTGATTGTCTATAAATGAGTTAGACTTACTTTTTAAGTACTTTGCAATGAGTGATATGGAGTTATGGCAATATGGAATTCAGTCTTAGACATGTTTTGGCTTTTGAGTTCACCTTACTTTTCAGTAACTTCCCCACCCCTTTATGTTTAGGAAGTACAGAAGTTGAACCAGCAACTAGAGGAGAAAAACGGAGAGATACAGCAGATGATAAACCAGCCTCAATATGAAAAGGAGAGAGAAATCTTGCGACTTCAGAAGAGCTTGGCAGAGAGAGAGAAGGCTCAGGCCACCAGTGATGTTCTTTGCCGTTCACTCACTGATGAAACGCACCAACTTCAACGTAAATTAGCTTCCACAGCAGAAATGTGTCAACATCTGGCAAAATGTCTAGAAGAGAAGCAAAGAAAAGAGAAGGGGAGTTCAGATGACCAGATACCCACTGAAAGACCTAATCAGGTATTTTTACTGTTACTATATTTCTTTAAAGTCTTACTACCTTCCGAGGTGTTAATTATAATGTGATAGTTGTAATTGGGGAATGGTGAGAAACATTCCCTTATACAATTTCATGTAAGGTGAAAAGGCTATCATGGCAAACTCTAAAGAATTCTGAGTACCAACAATTTGGGATGGAAGCAGTTGTGAGTGCCTTGCATTTTGACTGTCTCACCATCAGAGGCTTTATTTTGAGAGAGAAGAATTCTGAGAGGTCCCTTCCAACCTCAGCAACTCTATGATTACAATTCTTCCCTGTATAAACAGGACACAGGATCTCCTTTATACCACAGCATGCTTCTGTGCATCACTAGATGGTGCTGCGCTTAAGAAGGTGGTATCTCCTCCTCATTTTTGTTTTAGCATCTAAATCACCACAAAACAGAGATATTTTAAAGTAGTATTTATATTAAGAATTCTACAGCACGTGCTCAGGCCACGATCTGCCTTTCTACTCATAGTACAGACCTACAGAAAGCTGGTTAGGGAAGAAGTCAAGGTGTCTTACCTTTGTTTCTTTGCTCTGGGGTTCCTCCCAGCTTCCCAGTGCAGGACAGTGTTTCTCTCCAGCAGGGATGTTTAGATAGGAAGGTGGCAACAATGCTGCTGAGGTGCACGAAGAAACACCTGGATTTCGGTGTACTTACTTAATGGCTGTGTGGTTTTGCTGCATCATCACTTTAGCTGAAGCTTTTCAGTGTAGGGTAGAGGTAGATCCTGGCCTGTTGTTCCAGAAGACGTGATGGTTCAGAGTCATTAGGTAATTCATAAAATACCGTAAAGAAATAACATTAGAGGTGCTGCCTCCAGTAAGAGATTGGAGTATTGAGTAGGATGCTACAGCTAGTTCTCACAAGAAAGAGTAATTCTGTCTCATGTTCTTACTGCTCTGTAGCAGTAATGCCATGTTTCACATGACCACTCATCTATGCTTTTATGATAAACTCCATACGTGTGCACTTATATGTCATAAAATAACCCAGGCACATTTCCACAGAAAACTTATTCACATCACTTACTTATAAGAAATAGTTAGAGGTTGACTAGATCTAAGAAAACAAAACTTTTTAAGGGATTCGAAGCATTTAGTATTATCATATTTTACGTGTAATTGATAGACAGGAAACATGATTGACTTCGATACGTGTAATAAGTATCTAACCTTATACAGTGGGGACTTCCCTGTTGAAGAAGAGAAATTTCAGATGCAATTACTAGCTGATTCTAGGGAATTTTGTTCAAAAGTGTTCTATTACTCATGTACACTGGGGTTTTTTTAAGCAGATGTCACAACTGTAAAAAAAAGGTATCATTTTAGTCAATTATTTAGCAAGCAGGGTTGGTTTTGTTCCCTCAGTAATTTCTTCCTAGTAGTGGCCAAAATTGACAGTAATAACAAAGCAAGATGAAGGCACATACGTGTCTTTGGCATACATTCCTCCTCGCCAAACAAGCAGTTTCCAAGGAGTTCGTGTAAAATGTTGTCATGAGACCCTCATGCATGTAAAATGTGGGGTATTTTTCTTGTTACCTTCAGTAGGCTCAGAATTTGGTAAGGCAGATATGTTTTTATGACACCACACAGAACTACTTAAAAAACAATACCAAGGTGGCAAAAATCTGAACACCTTTTTGCTTTGCTAATAATAAAAGCTGTAGGCTATACTATTAGTATTTAGAAATATACTATAAAGAGATAGACCTAGATGTGTTTGTTTCACTGACAGCAGACAATTCTAGAGGAACTTAGAAAAGATTAACAGCATAGCTGAGTAGCATTTAAGAGTTTTATGTTAAAGTAACACTTCCTTTTTCTAAAAATTACAGCTTTTAGACAATGAAACTTCACTTCAAGCTCTTATCTGCAGCCTACAAGATGAAAACAGGATGTTAAAACAAAAAGTAGCTCATGTGAGTACTTTCATTTTGTACAAGATTAAGATTTGGTGAAGTGTTTTGAATTACAATACATTTGGAATAGGTAACACCTGGTAATCATAGAATAGTTATGGTTGGAAAGAACCTTAAAATCATCTAGTTCCATCCCCCCTGCCATTAAATGGCAGCCTGATGCAAGTCCAAACTTCTTTTCAACACAGCAGTCTTTGTTCCTTAGCTAAGAACAGCTGATTACATTATTTTTAAGATGTTGGGGTTTTTGTTGTTAAAAATACACTGCAGAAGAAAATTTTCACATTCCTTCCATTCATCAGCATTCCACTTCAGGAGAATGGCACTAGGCCAGGGTGACCTCCATCTTTTAAAGAATTTTGGTCCTGCACACATAAGCACTCCATGAAAGATTGGAAGTTTATGTCTTCAGGTTTATGTCTTCGTGTTCTTCATGACTCTCCTGGGTAATCTTTCAGGTGGAAGACTTAAATGCGAAATGGCAGAAATACGATGCAAGTAGGGATGAGTATGTGAAGAGACTCCACTTGCAGCTGAAAGAGATGAAGGGACAACTGGAGCAGCAGCATGGCCTAGCTTCAGCACCGACGAATAATGACCTAATGCGCAAGGAGATATTCCGGTTAAACAAGCTACTGGAAGAAAAAATGAATGAATGCATAAAAACAAAGAGAGAATTAGAAGATGTGAAGAAGGCTAGTGAAGGAGATAATGAGCGCATACAAATGCTGGAGCAACAGGTCATTAAGTTTCTTTTTCCTAGAGGCAGGAATTCTTAGTTTCTCTCCAGACCACTGAAGTCTAAGGGGGGAAAATGAAATTATTTCCTTTGATGTTTGCCACTTGGCTTGCTGCATTTGGCTATAGAGATACTTAACAGATTTAAAGAAAACCCACTACTTAGATCTGCATGCAGTTCTGCTGGCTTTAATACAAAATATGGAAGATCTGAAGAAGAAATATAAATACTTTTGAAGTACAGATATGATAGAGAAGATACTGAGATTATGGGAACAAGTGTTTACAAACAAAGGAACTGCAACCTCAGCTTTTTGATCTAACCTGCCAGCGTTCTAATTCCTAAAATATTAACACAAGAATTCCGTTTTTCAGGTCCTAGTTTATAAAGATGATTTCACATCTGAGAGATCAGACAGAGAACGAGCACAGACCAAAATACAAGAGCTTCAGGAAGAAATCGCATGCCTGCAACGCCAGTTAGCAAGAAGGCAGGTAAGGAAGCAACTTGCTACGTTTTCAATTAAAGCACATCAGCAAGATTCAGGACTAAAATATACTTTTAAATATATGTAAAAATAATTCAGCACTTCTAAACCCATTTCATCTCAGTGCAGCTATCAAAAACTTACATTGTATCAGTCAGTTTTAGTGGAAATGCTTCCCAATATGCACATAATACCCCTTTCCCAGTCCATTTTCCTTCTATTTTTGATCAACATAGCAAGGATGAATTCCTGGAAGGGAGAAAAGAATGGCTATGACTCGTATAACAGTGGCATAGTGGCTCTAGTCTGTGTTTTCTGCAAGCCATCTTTACAGCTTTATTAATAAAATTACAAAAACTGATGCATATTTTAATTACAAATCTCGTGATCGAACCATGAGCAGTGTTTCAGGTAAAATACTCTATTGAAGAATCTTTTTAGTACACCTTTTTCAAGAGCTCTTGTTTTCTCTTTCTAGGACTCAAGAGACACAAACAGTCATTTCAGAGTTCACATAGGTAACCAAAATCATATGTATGTGCAGACGAACGTTGAACATCTACGAGGCAATAGCCCAGGCCAAACAAGCACAAGAAGGACATCTTCGGAGTCTGAACAAGCTTCTCCTCCTGCCAACAGTGGAGACTCAGAACTCGAGGGCAGGGCACAGGGTGAACTTAGATGCCCTCATTGTATGAGGTTTTTCAGTGATGAACTCAGCGATGAATTCCTGAAGCATGTTGCTGAATGTTGCCAGTGACCACGCGATGTGAGGCGTGTTAAGTTGATCACTACTCTATAGACAGCAAAACCTTGCTTTGGACATACCTCCTTCAGTCCTAAGCCACAGTGATTCAGCTCTTAGGAATCAGGAGGATGAGCAGTATCTACCTCTGACTTGATTTCACCTTCTCTTGGACTGTATGAAAGGCTTCAAGATAAAGCAAAGTGTTTTTATGAAGAATTATTTTTGACAACTACAAGGAATGCAAGCTTAATGCAAATCCTGTTCCAGGCTAAACTGAAACATACCGTGGTAGTTAGCTTCAGAGTGTAGCTTGAGTTGTGTTTGAGTCTAATTCTTTACAGCAGTTTGAAGGCTTGGGAAAAACAGATGACTGAACTTGAGATTCTCCTCCTCTTGCAAAAATGTAAGCTGAAGAACAGGGGAGGAGTTCTTTGGCAGAAGACAGTAAAAATATTGTGTGCTGTATCTGGATTAAAAGTGAAGTATTTTCTTGTCTATTGAGGCTGAACTTTCAGACATCACATTGGAAAACCCTTTTGTTCAACTGAAATCAGGAGAAGTGAAGAAATCATAAAAGGGCTGGTTATTGACTAAGACTAGCCTGTCTGTTTGCACAGAGTGTAGAGGGATATTTATTTTTTCTGTGCCTTAAGTGCTGATTTTACACATCTGTAAATGTGTATTTGTGTAACTATTGACTGTATTCCTGTTTTACCTAAGGATTATTTTTATAATAAAAGTGATTGTGCAGTTGCTTTACTACCTTAGTAAAGTGGTCAAAAATCTTTCAGTGTAAGTATTTAAAGGTGAAATAGTCCCTGGAACTGCACTAAGGGCTAATTAAATGTCATGGTTTCAGATACGAGTTATTTCATTACCTCAGTGGCAGACTATTTTCAAATATGTTGACAAACCACTCTGCATTTATGAGAGGAAGAATGACCTTTAAGATGCACAAGAACATGTTTAACGCCCTACCCTGCCACATGTCTGTGACTGCCAGTGCTAGCTTATACATATTCTTATCCTCTCTGCAGTGGAGATAACTTTAACAAATAGCAGGGGCCTGTTTTGAGAAGTATCAGAAGCTAAAGTGTACAGCTATAACAGGGCCACAGGGTTTTTCACAGCCTTGGCTTCAGGTATTTCTCACTATGTCAGATCTAAAGATGGGATACAGAGTGAAGAAAGTAGAGGCTGAGTGCAACCATAACCTTTCATAATTAGAGAAAACTGCTCTGTATAATGACACTCCTGCCTTGCTTCCTTCCAAGTACTACACTTTAGGAGGATTGAAGCTATTTTCCTTGATACTTCCTTTTCAGGATGTTTTTACAGCCCTAAAGGAAGATAATGGTTGATGCCAATGTTGCCCCAGGTGGGATACTACCAAAAAAGAAGTCCAGGCCATTGTGTGCAGATGCAATAGTTCTTGCCAATCTAATCTTGAACTGATTGCAAACCTGTGATTGATTACTAGATTGGTTTTCCCAACACAACATGCACAAACAGGCAGAGATTTCTTTGCCTTTTTTTTTAGTGACCATTTTAGACATTGACTTTTAAGGTCCCAGAGATCAGGTGCAGCCCACAGAATTCAGGCTGAGAAACAGATGATTAAACTTCCTGTGGCAAAAACTAATCTTACTTTTTCTGACTGTTCTCATTAGACAAACCTTGTTTACAGCTTCAGTGTACACAGATACTATACTGACAGGGACTGATACAGCAGAATACGGACTTTTTTCCCCAGTAATTGACATTACAAGACAGTTAGAAACACAGTAATTAAGTAAGTTAGGTCTTGGCAGTGGCTTTTTTTTATTGCACATAAATGATCTCTAGTTTAATATATGTCAGAAGCTCAAGTCTGCTATTGTTTTCTACTTACGTTAGCCTCCGTGGGTTATAGTTGGACAGATTAGAAATGGATGCAAGAATTAGATGTGAGAATCAGCAGTATACAAATTGTACCTATCCTTGTAGATTTAAGACCCATAAATTAGTCCCGAGTCAAAGCAGTGAGAGATTGGTATGAATAATGAGAAAGGAGGGCACTCCAGTGCTGGGAAACCAGATGTACCTACAATGTGGACCACGCTGGACCAACAGACACAAACACATGAAGTTCTAGATCAAGCACAGATTCCAGCTACCACCTAAAGCTGTGCAGTAAGTGATGACTGAAATTTGGATGCCTGTGGCAAAAATCTAGGACAGACCTGCTTCTTTTCAGTACAAAAATACTTTGCTTCAGAGCTATTTTACTTTACCATTTCCTACTGAGCTTTTGGGGGGCTGGTAAAAAGCCTTAGCTATTTTTTTCTTGTTTTGGCTTAACCAAGAACCCAGTTACACACACTGTGAAGAACTACGGGTGCCTTATATGCAGATTTTGGTTTATAGGGCATAACCTATCCTCCTAAGAAAACTTGCCTATTACCCAGTGCTTTGACTTTTAAACTGAAGTCACCGGTAGATCTCTTGGGTAAACACTAGAAAATCTGTACTTCCCATCTCCTCATCAGGCAAAGCACACACATCAAGGCATCCCCCAAGCAAGCATAACCACCTACATTCACAATACACAGCTTGTAGAGTGGAATGCATAAAACCTGTCAGCTCCATTTTTTAGTGAAAGCAGCCACAAGTTCCCAGCATTTTTGAACACTTTAGATTTAAGGAAAGCTCCTCCTGGCCTCCCACTGGTATTCTCTGCCACTTGAATGGCCATCCAAGTAGTGTGTGTGTTGTTTGGTTAAATGGTAACAGAAACCCATCTTCTTTCCTAAAAAAGAAAGCAATAAAAACATGCCAATAGGAAAGTAACTGCATAAAATGAAAGGAGCTTCAATAGCATAAACTTTATGAACTTTCATTATCCATTTGTACAGCACTAGTTCACTGAAACACACATCATCTGCAGAACTGCAGCAACAGGGCCTCAAACAAGAGACTCCTGAAACTGTACAGAAAAGTGATGTGACTGTATGGTACTCAGTTCCTTATTTGCTGTATTGGTGACAAAAGGCATCCAAAGTAAATGAACCCCGTTATCAGGCAAAACAAACCCCTGCCTGGGCTTCAGTAAATCTCTAATTGCTGATGTTCTGGAGAGGCATACCAATACCAGAAGACAGACAGAGGTACCAGTGTAGGTCTAAGGAGGCCGGCAGGTAGAAGCAAGGTAACTGTCTCTTCTGGGTCTTGCAGGAATGTGTCTGGGCATACTAAGAGCTGCCAGGATGTATCTGTCCAGTTGCCTTCATGATTAGTCCATCCCTTCTGAAATAGCTCCCTCACTAAGTGAGCTTCCCTCAGTTTTGCTCTCCAAACTAGTCTGAGTTCAAACCCTGGACAAGCTCAGAGTTCTTAAGCAGCTGTCTCACCAACAACGATGCGTTCAGACCATCTATCATCTAACTGCTGGTTCTGGTTACTCCTGGACACAACTGGAATGTAGGCCCTTAGCACACGATCACAGCAGCAGCTGCAGGCAAGACTGACTCACTACATCTCAGACAATACAACTGGGAGAAGCCTCAGAGTTGGTCCCTACCCCAAAAAAACCCCAAGAGAGCGAAGATCAACAAAAATGCTGTATTCTGTTGCATGGGCAGTGTAAGGCCGAAAAAGCTTCTCAGTCTTCTGCAACTTTTCAGGCAATGCCTGGTTCTTCCTCCAGTGATTTAGGACATCACATCTTTCAAGAAGCCTTAAATGACACCTCGAGGTTAACTGCTCACTAATAATAAAACTGTCTACAAGAATAAAACTTGTTCAAGCAGCAGATACCTATGCTCTATGGTATTTTTTTAAAACTTCCATTTCCTGTGGCTTTGCTGCATGTGTATATATAGAAAGCAAGGGAAATTCCAAACAAGATGCCACACGGTTGTACTCACGACGACAGTGTTCTCATTCTAAAAAAGGGAAGTCTCAAACTCTTTTTCTACAAAATCTGTGTGAATTCAAAGTATGCTGTACTAATATTTCCTAGTACTGTGCTCCAGTAGCTACCAGCTGCAAGGAGGAGGGGAGCATCAGCTAAAAACCTAAAGCATAACAAGTACTTACAAGGCACTCAGTCAACCCAGCAGGACCTCAGCAGAGGGTCAGGGTATCAGGTTAGGCACTCCTGCCTGCTCAACTGACGCCTCAATTCACTTGCTAAGGGCTGAGCACCAGCCCAGCAGCCTCACTGAAGTGTCCCCTGCTGCAGGCTGTCCTAGCTGCGGGACAGAACTCCTGCAAGGTCTGGTGGGGATGTACGAGGTGCTGCAGTAACTGTTAACACAGGGGTTGCTGCAAGGCACCAACCACCCCAAGTGGCACAGCACTTGTGCATCTCCATTCCCACTGCTGCCCAGTGCATCCTTCCCCTTTCTCTTTAGTACATCCACTTTTTCCTCCTTTTTTTACATTTACTGGTAAGAAGCTGTTGGTGCAGGAGCTCTTCACAGCATGTACTAGGTATGTGGTGTTGATAATGGCCAATAGCCTCCCTTTCACAGCACATGGTGCTCTGCTGTGGATAACACTGAACCAGATGGTGGGTTATGAGACTGCTTATTTCGAGAAGGCACAAAAAAATACCCCATTTCGGGTGTGTACTTGGCTTAATTACACTTGGTTCCTCACCATCCTTCCCTGGGCCATCCCTCCAGCACTACAGCCTTCTGCAGAGCTGTTTGATGATTGGGCTGATCACCCATGAGCAGGGCAGCTCTGGATGCTGGTGCTGACATCCATCTCCTTGGTTGTCACAAGGACTTACCTTGCCCAAGGCTTTCACACTTTAATTTCTCAAGGAGAACATTAGCACTCATCCAATCTTCTTTGTCAAATCTGCTTCACACAAAAAGCATTTGTGCTGGTTTGTTGGGGTTTTTAGCCGCCAGTAGATACCTTCTTGGTTACACACAAACATCACAGGCAGGTTTTACAGGAGGGACCCGCACGTTACCAGGCAAGCTTTGTGCCTGCCCTGCCAGTTCTTTGACCGCATTAGCACACTCCCATGCCTTGCTGAGCTGCCTGGTTCTTGCTGCAGCCAGACTTCCTCCAGCCACATCCCAAACCTCCTCTGCACAGCCCCGAACAGCACAGCCAAAAGGGACAGAGGGTTTCACAGCTTCATGTCCTGCTCCACTACAACCTGGACTTCTCTGGACCTTCTCTGCTAAGGCAGGAGCCTGCACTAAGGGAACAGTGCCTTGCTGGTGCAGATGACAAGGTGTCAAGCTGTGGTCCCCTCCAGCTGTGCCCCTGCAAGTCTCACTGGGCCTGGCCAGCTGTAGTGCGTGTGAACCAGCCACCTGCACACACCATCTGGGCCCCATACCAGCTCATTTGAGCAGGAAAGGAGTCAAGAAAGGAGCTCAGACACCCACAGAAGATTCAGCCCTTGTGCTGGCCATGACCACCACACCTCAGAGAAGCTCGAGCATCCAGGGAGGCATGCAAAGGTCCACAGACACTGAGGAACAACATTATCAAGAGAAAGGGGCACTGGTGGGATGTGCAGTGACTCATGCACACCACAGCTAAGCGCAGTCTAAAAGGGCATCCTACTCCTTCCCACCATCTGAACTTGCCCTCAGTGATGCAGGTCTAATCTAGTGGTTCTCAGCTCCTCTTCTGACCTCAGCACTAAGCACCTGCTCCACCTTCTGCAAGTCCTGTTCTCACCTTCCCAAGCAAGAAGGACCGAGCTTTCCCACGTGCCAATCCCAGCAATAGCTGGCAGATGGGAACCAGACATCTCCAGAGGAAAAGGGATCTTCCTTCGATCTTGGCTGCTGTGATAAGGGGCCTATCTGCTCTCCATCAAAACAAGTCCTCATTTGAGCGCTAAACTTGAGTAGTGGTTGATCCCTATCAGCACCACCTCATCACCGTCACCCGAAGAATGGGCAACAAACAACTTACTCTGTGAACTGTTTTGAGGCTTGGTTTTGTTGCACCTACACACACTGGTCACATAGCATTGCTCTCCCTGCTACGAAACGTCAAAGTCTTCAACTCCTGACAACAACCACTGGGGGATTAGAAGAGTGTGTGCTGAGCAGTGTAGCTCCTGTGCAGTGGGGATTGCACTGTTCTTGCGTTGCTCCTCAAATCAGGGTTTGCGCTCACCTTGTCCTAGTCTTCATCCTGGGAGCATCTCCAACAGGCAGTGGGCAAATATGAATTTGTACCTCTGTGGTTTCCAGGTGACGCCTCAGAGAAAGTTTACTGGAGCTTTATCCTTCCTTAAATGGCAGCAAAACTGAATAACAACTTCCTCTTAGCACAGCTGAGGAACTTCAAATCTGCAGTATTGCGAAACAGCATGAGGACACTCTCCCTGCTGCTGTACTCTCTTGCATGCTGCACTATCAGTTGTTACACACACTGGGCAGTAACAAGGTTGGGAAATACTTGAGCAGTAAAAGCCACTCTTGCAGCCTGGAAAGGCAGGAGAGTGCCACCTTCTACTCTCCTCTGGAGTCAGGTTGTGCCTTTGTGTTCCCAGCAGCTTTAAACCACCTGCAGTCACCAAAATGCATAGCTGGATCTCTTTTAGACTCTGAGCAACTGGATGATTTTTAGTCAAGCCCCAAAGGATGCCTGCACTATACATATGAGAGATGCCTGCACTGCATATATAAAAGAGAAATACTTGCAATTATTTCTCTTTTGCTGCAATAGTGCAAAAAACAGTGAGAACAGATAATGACTTGTAAGAGATTTTCACAAAATTCATCTCTTAAGTTACCTCCTTAACCAGAGGGACACAAAATGTCCCCAGCATCTACAGAAAAGGACCCCAATATCTGTAAGTAAGAAGCTTGTGTACTTCTTAAGTGATTCTTCTGAACCTTTGAGCAGTTTGTCTACAAGCTGGTGTTAATATTGTTATAAGGCTTAAAGTAGCTGATGTTTGACTGAACCTCAGAAGTCAAGCTCCAGTCTCCTCCATGCAGCTTTCAGCTTGAGGAAGACAGATGGCTGTGACTCACTTTTGTGATACCCTACACAATACAGTGTCATCCCTGCAGCTCTCCTACAGATGATGCTAACACAAACCAGAAAGAGCTTTGTGTGAACAGTGCAGCTGCTTTGACATTATTTCAATGAGATAAACCTGTGACCTCCTCTGCCTGAGTTGTCTCAGCTGTTTTATGCAAGGGCTAGCAAGTTGCATCAACCTGCACTTGTAGGTAGTCACCGATTTGACATGCCCAGGTCAAAGAGGCTAACTCTGAGACTGGACACACTGCTGTAGTTTAAGGCTGTGTCCACATTTGGGGGTTATGTACTTAAATGACTACAAACAATCATGCAGTTTTTAAGTGTATTAAAAAAGTTAACACACCAAACCCGTTAAAGGTATACTAACTAAAAATCCCAGCTGTAGAACAAGGAGCAAGTCTCCAGCATCCCCAACCCCTCTTGTAGTAACAACACAACCTGAAACAGTCTTTCAGCTCTTCAGTGCACCAAACCAGTACAGCCTGCAGCTACAGAGTTGTTTATACTGGTGCAATTACTCCAACTACTGATGCAATTACTCCAGCTACTCCAATTGCTCATGAGTCAAGATCAGTCTGATCTACACAAGAGGCTGACAGTTGAGGCGAGTAATGAGCTCAAGACCCCAGGGTAAGCACTGCAGGATCCTTTGGAAGGCCAGAATCTCTTTGATGCAAGAGCTGTAGACTACAGGTTCAGAAAATGTTGACTTGTGTTTGTGTGTCCGGCATTTGGAATTTCCACTCCAGCTCTTTGCAAGTGAGAGGTCAAATATGAAAGTGGATAATATAAACACATCAAAAGACTATGAAAGGTTACTGATTTGGAAGCCAAGACTGACCACGAAGGAAAGGATTTTAAGGAAATAAACAGTGGAATAGCATTTAGGCATCCATGAAATCAATACTGGATATTTCTGTATGTGTCCAAGACAGGAATTAAATGTCACAGAAAGGGACATGGGCATGGAGCCAGTACCTAAAGGAAACACAGAAAGAAACTTACTGGAACTTGTGAATGAAGACGGCAGGTCTAGGCATGAATTATTTAACTAAATCAAATTTATGACAATCAATGGTAACTTCATGAAAACAATAATAATAATAATAGTCCAGCTTGGGGAGAGGAAGGTCTGAAGATCATCTAAGTCCAACCTGCCACTCGTCAAAGTAGGGTCAGCTACAGCAGGCTGCCTGGGGCTGTGGCCAGTCAGGCTTTGACCATCTCCAAGGATGAAGAGTCCACAACCTCCCTATGCAACTTCCTCCTGGGTTCAGCAATCTCACAGTAGAGAGGTTTTTGCTTATGTTTAAATGGAATTTCATGCATTTCGGCTTGTGCCCATTGCCTCTTATCCTGTCACTGGACACCACTGAGAAAAGTCTGGATCCATCTGTACTGCCCCACATCAGGTATTTATACATACTGGGAAGGTCCCCATGAGTCTTCTCTTCTCCAGCCCCAGCTGTCACCTCTCCTTGTTTGACAGATGCTCCAAGGCCTGAATCATCCTTGTGGCCCTTTGCTGGACTTTCTCCTTTATGTCCATGCCTCCTGTACTCCAGAGAACGAGACTCAGTATACCAGATGTGTCCCACCAATGCTGAGGAGAGGGGAACAATCACCTCCCTCAACATACTGGCAATGCTCTGCCTAATGGAGGAGACACCTAAAACCTCAGCTGAAACACTAGACAAACAGGAACCAGTGCTGAATATTCAGAAAAACAGCACATTGGCATGGCTTCCAAAACAAACACTTCTTGAAGTGTTTATAAGAAAGACAACACAGTCCACTGCTGGCAGGGTTGAAAGGTGAAGAGGAACAAAAGAGACCTTCCACATTTTTGGCAGACTAGAAATTCCTCAATTCAAATGCACAGGCTTGTTTTCAAAACTCAGCTAACAGACTGGTAGAATGTGAGAGCACCTTGAAAACCTGGGAGGACTAGTGCAGGTACCTATTTTATAAATGGGCCCACTAAATCACAGCAAGTTAAAATCCTGATGGCATTGTATGCATACATTAGACCCTCTCCTGGTTGGATACTGACCAGAGTTATCCCTTCTTTCCTGACTTCACAGCCCATGATGTGAACTTTTTTGTAACTAGTTTTACAGCCAGCCTGGGGTACATCAGCTGTTTCCATTCTTTTGTTATGTCTGATTTCTTCATGGCTCAATTAGATGAGATTTCCAAATCATTCTCTTTGTAACAGCGCTCCCATTTTGGGAATATGATGAAACATACCAGATCATGTGCAAAACAGTGGGCAATAACATAGAAGTCCCTCACAATTATTGTCAGTGCCTGTGGTATTCACTCCTCTGTATTACAATGCTGATGCAGCTCCATTGCTCATAAAGGTGAGGAAACAGTGGGGTTGACTAAACTAAGCAGTTGTTCTGGAAACTCTCCCGTGAGTTTGTGAGTGCATTACAAACATGACCTGCAACCTCTGTGCTTTCCTAGGCTGCGTGAAGGTGGCCTGAGATGTTGACTTTCGTCTACTGAAGAACTAGTGCAAAACCAAGCAACCACCACTTTGGTTGCTTTGTAAGCCAGAATCTGAATTGCTGGTACTACAGTGAGAAAAAGGCATTACTCACTACTGATGTTATTGAATTTCTGATCTTAGTGAATCGACACACAATTATACCAAGCTTCAGCATGTCCTTCTGAATCTCACGTGTGTGTACACCACATTTAGGACCCTGATATTAAACTGAAAGAGAAAGACAAAGGAAGGAGATGGACTCTGAGGAAAAAGGCCTGAAATCTGATGCAAGACATAAACAATTCCTGCTGTCATTACACAAGCCAGCTGTAACAGAGCGGTTAACCCAACACAAGACATAACAAAGGAGCATGAACTTAAACATGGGATTTCTTGGGATAAATTTTTTCCAAGTGACTGGACTGATGTTGATCATCACAAAGCTTATAATAAAAAAAAAAAATCAGTGGAATTCTTTCAATTCCCAAAGGCCCTCAAATCTCCTCTGGATGAAACTCCAGAAGCCCAGAAAGGACAACCGTCTTTAAAATAAAAACAAATTCAATCCCTCCTTGAAGGAAGGAGCAGATGATTTGTAAGTGCCTACCTGACACAGCAAGGAGCTGATTTATTCTAGACAAACCCATGTTGGCTGCTACTCACAGTCATACTGTTTGTTTCCTCCTCTTTCAGGATAACAGCTCTTGAGTATAGAAAAAAACCCAGTAGATACTGTGAGAGAGTTCCAATGACATTTTCACATGGCATTTTAATAAGCAAACTATGAAAAACATCATCTCAAGGGGCACAAAAATCAGTCTGGGAGAATGTATCAGCAAAAAGATTAGTCTTGTACCTAATAAGCAGATATTTTCATTACTACTTGGGGGATAGGACAGTGAAAATGTATTAAACACACATGCAGATCCCCAAATGAAAAGAAGGTGCCAGCACATTGGTGAAAGGATTCAGAGTGGCTTTGGCAAACTGGAATGGTAGTTTGGAAAACACTGGCAATTCAGCAAGGACAAATGCAAAGTTACATAGTTTGAGGACAATGAATTGCACAAATATGTGCTGAGGAATCACTAACACAACAATTCCTCAAAAAGGCTCAGGGGCTGTACTGAGTCACAGGCTCCTGTGAATAAGCCAGACACAAAGTACAGAGGATAAACAGGAGAGAGCTGTCAGCTGGATGTGAAGAAATCCCTCTGCTCTATGTGGGGTCAATACAGTGCAGCTGAAGAGCTGCACCTTGCTTTGAAACTGTTTATCAAGAAAAACAGGAGAAAAAGAAATCACACAAAATACCACAGGACTCTTAACAAAAGATTACAAAATATGAGTACAGAGCAGAAGACTGAGGGGAGTTAGGCTACATCCTTGCACAAGGCAAGGAAACCATGTAGCTTGCCTTCCAGTCTGTCAGTCCAGCAAATTTCAGTTTCCCTGATCAGAAAACTCCACACAGTTTCTGCTTGGTCCCTACAAAAAGTTTACCTGCTTTTTCTGCCACAGTGCTTTGTACTTCCCTCCTACAAGGAGCCTTTGCAGCCTGTGGAGCTTGCTGCAGCCTCTCTGCCAGCTGGCAGAGATGCTCTGTGGGAGCATCTCCAGGCCCAGCAGAGGCATTCCTAGGGATGGAGCGATTTCCTCCCTCCCTCCCTCAGCAGCACTTGACCCTGAGGACCACATGCACTAGAGGCCAGCTCCTGCCATCCTGCCCTTTTCATACATGATGTGCATCATGCAGTACTTGTGCAACAAACTGCAGAGAAATGATGCTGTGCACCTCCTCCCACAACTGCTCACTACACTGCCTACGAAGAATCTCCAAAATCCATGTATGCATATATCAGAAGAGTGTACACTTGATTAAATCATACTCATATGTCCATCTGCATCTGTGGTAGAGCAGGAACCTTTCCTGTTGCAGGGCAATGCTCTAAGTGACAGGTTGTTCAGGGATGCATCTTACATTCTGTCCTGATGAAGTTTTTCCATCAGCAGACACTGACAGGGGCTCAGGCAGACTGCCCTGATGGAGACCTGACTCTTCTGACCTGCAAATCACCACTCTTCACCTCTGCTCTCCGATTCACAGAGGCTCTTTCTTTCTGCATCTCCCCTGGAAGAGTCAACAGTTAAGCTGTGGTTAACTTGCAATAAAGTTTTGGTTCTGTCAAATTAGCTTTCTCCAACACCAAAACCAGCTTTTCAAAACCTCCAAGAATCTTTAAGGCCTGCTAATTTCAATTCTCTCACCTCATCCTGTTTTTTTCTGACTCTTCCAACACAGCAATTTGGAAATGGTTCCATGTTTTGCAAAGTATATGTCAGGGAGCTGCATCATTTGCACGCTTCTTCCAAGGAATCCAAGGACATCAAATACAGACAAAAATTCTGCATCCCCATGTCATTAGTCAGGACTAGAGAAATTATAAGAGAGATTTTGTTCTTCCAGCCTGTAAAACCTTTCAGCTACACAGATCCAAGTTGTATTCTCATGAAGCTGTAGGTTTACAAGAAGCTGAATCGCCTTTGCCAGCTCTTCAGTTCCTCTTTGCACCCACCTCTTCCCTTCTCCACCCTTCCAAGCTTAATCTTTCGTTCATTTTTCTTGGCTCCTGCACAAACCTCTCCACTAACCACCACCTCCTTAGGGGTGACTGACATACAGACACTTGTGTAGGTAGGGTTGGACTCAGTGATTGCATCTGTCTCTAAGCTTATACCTTCCTGTTACTTGACACAGTGGTAACGGAGTCACCTTAATAGATTTCATCTGGGCTGGGCTTTAATCAGCACCAGTGACTACTGCAAAACAACTGGAGACTAGGAGGGGAAAAAAACAAACCAAAACAAACCCAGAAGAGTACACTCCCTGTGCTACCCCCATCTGCAACGCAAAAAATCCCCGATTCCAGTGAACAGAGCTCCTGAATTTTGAAGTGCCTGGATCCAATTTATCAGGCTCCTCTTTCTAGATCTCAGCCTCACTGCAGCAGGACAGTCCTGCTCTTAATAACAGAGACTTGTAGTGGTTAAAACTCCTATAGTTGCCTTAAAACACTGCTGAGACTGGAGTGACTTAACACCCAAGTGTGACTCCAAGAAGCCTCTACTGCTCAGTGCCTGCAATGGGTGGGAAGGGCACAGAGCAGGAGTCTGCTGCAACATCCAGCAGAGCAGTGGTGGGGTTTCACCACCCCTGGTGTGGGTGAAGCAGGGCAGCATGCAGTGGGATGCAGGCAGGTCTACAACAGCAGAACAAGAATGCAGGCTGGCTACGGAGCTTCCCAGTAACCCTGACTTATCCAGTTTGGGGTTGCTAAAGGAGTGTCCAGCACTGCTGCAGAGAAGGGCAGCACAGAAAAGCAGTGAATTTATGGACCAGGTGATGAATGGAAGCACTGATGTGTTAGAAACGCTGAGAAAATAACCCTGTCTTCTGCACTGCTGGTGAGAACTGCAGGTCTGGCTGCAAATCCTGCTTCCTTGCACAGATGGAGAGCGGCTGTTAGAGCAGGGCAGAGACAGGGGGCTGCATACAATACTGCTATAGCCCCTTCTTAGGTAAGGGGAGGTCTCTCTGGCTGCAGATGAGTGCTCGGTCTTTTTCATAGAATAGTTAGGGTTGGAAAGGACCTTAAGATCATCCAGTTCCAACCCCCTGCCATGGGCAGGGACACCTCCC